>PVJD01005469.1:0-115137 GCA_004026545.1 Mormoops blainvillei | reverse complement strand
TCTCTCTCTCTCTCTCTCTCTCTCTCTCTCTCTCTCTCCCCTCCCCTACTTCCTTCCTTCCCTTCATCTCTCTCTAAAGTCAATAGAAACCTATCCTCAGGTGAGGATTAAAATAATAATTAATAATAACATAAGAATAAACTATGCTTTGTGTACTCATAACTGTAAACCTACTTTTTGCTCCACCTTGTAAAGTCTTCATTCTTCTTTAACTTGGTATTTTATAAAAGGCATACCTGCAACTGTGTTAACTTCCTTGAAACTGTTTTGATTACTGCCATATGTGTCAATTGAAAAAGATGAGGGTATAATTCCAGTGGCTGAATATTGGCATTAAAAATTTTACTCTTCTAAATACCCTCCTTCCATTTTAACCTTCAAGTATAAACATCCAGGTAACCAACCCAACAAACCTCTAACTTTTTAGTTTTTAACTTTTTTTATTCCAGTAATCCAAATCCAAAATGTTCATTCTTATGGAACACACATGAACAGTAATAACTATTAATGCTTATTGAGCACTTATGTTCTGTTATTAATGCTTAATGCCCATAATAACATTTTATTCTCAAAAAAACTGCCAAAAATTAACAATGAGGTAGGTACTGTTGCTACTACCATATTACAAGTAGGGATCCAGAAGCATAGAGATTTGAATAGCTTTTCCAGGATCAGTCTGTCTCCCTTGACAAAAATATGAAAAAACTCCTTGAGGATGCTGAAATTGAAAGCAGATGGATTGGGCTGGGGTATCAGTATGGTGAAACATCTGCACAGGGAAGCATCAGACTGTAATAAATAAGGAAACAATTGCTGAGGTGGCTTTCCTGAGCATGTGACTTATGCTTCGAAGGCAGACCCCCAGTGTGGAGCTCTGCAGTGGTGGCCATGATGTGGCTGGCTAAATAAAATCTGAGGTAAAGAAATCCATCTTTCTAAGTAAAAAAAAAAAAGAATCCCCTTAAACTGAGAGAAAATCCCAGAGCAAAGAAAGAGACCTCTTAATTCTATGGAGGAGCCCACACAATGTAATATTTACAATGTCCATGACATAATCCAAAGATACATACAAAAGACCATAATACCGTGAACACTCTCAGGTGAAAAAAGGCAATACATGTCAATCCTAAGATGATCTAAGTGCTGGAACTGTCACATGAAGGCTTTAGCAATTCTTATAGCTGTGCTTCACACAAAAAAAGAAAAACACAACTGAGGAAAGTGACATAAGCATCATGGTGGAGTGAGAAGAATCTTTTGCATCTACCCTTAAGTTTACAAGTAGGACATTTATAATCCAACAAAGACTCATCTGCTCAACACACAAACATGCCTGAGAGGTCCACACATTAGTACATCTGCAGGTGGGTGTATTCAAACGTGTAGGGGAGGCAAGCACTACTGGAATGGTGTCCACAGAGACAATTCAGCAGCTACTGCAGTAGCAGGGGAGGAATCAGGGTATCGCCCCCATACTGCAGCCCACACACTATGACCCAGCAGAGGGTAATAGGGGCAAAAGCAATGTCAGTGCCCAAGAAGCCACTCCCCCCATCATTGTGAGAAAACCCAGTAGCAGCACTGGAAAGGCAGTGAACAGCACAGAGATGCTGGAAGCCATTAGTAACAAGTAGGCAGTGCTACAGGCTCATGAGCGATCCCCTGCTTTCCACATTCCTGCACCATGGAGGTGGTGCCCTGAGTCCAAGGTGACCTCCACACAGTGGGGAAACCCACCACCCCATCACCCAGTAGTCATTTCCCATAACAAAGGCCAATGCCCCTCTCATCACAACCCTGGAAGCACAAGTAATAGGTAAGGGAAAAGAAAAATTGGCACTATAGTATTATGTCCTGGAAAGCAAAAGAAAAACCTATAATAATCAACCTGCTCAATTGTTAAGATCAAAAGAGTAAATGACCAAGAGCCCAGTACTTCAAATGTGCCAGCAGAGGAACAGTATATCAAGTAACATGGCAACCCAGAAAAAAAATGACAAGTCTCCAGAAACCAAACTCAAAGTCATGAAAGACTATAAAATAAATGACAGAGAATTCAAAGCAGCAGTTTGAGGAAACTCAATGAAATACAAAATAAACTCAGAAAGGTGATTAAATGAACTCAGAAAGAAAATTAATGAACAAAAGAAATACTTTACCAAACAGACTGAAACTATAAAAAAGAACCAAATAAGTTCTGGAGCTAAAGAATGCCATAAATGAGATGGACAGTGATTAAAAGATGGAAACAACAGACCAGATGGAAAAGAGAACCAATGAGCTTGAAGATAGAAATCTAGGATTAACTCAGGTGGAAGAAAAGAGGGAACTAAGATTTTTTTTTAAATGAAAGAACTCTACAAGAATTCTCTGACTCTGTTTGAAAGAACAAGAATACACATTCTTCTCAAGTGCATATGGAATATTCTCAAAGACAGAACATCTGTTGGGGTATAAAACAAGTCTTAATAAATTCTGGAAAGTTGAAATCATACCAACCATCTTTTCTGATCACAATAGCATGAAACTAAGAATCATCTACCAGAATAAAGATGGAAAAATCAGAACTATGTGGAAATTAACATCTTACTGAAAAACTATTGGGTGAAGGAAGAAGTAAAAGAAGAAATCAAAAAAGAGACAAATGAAAATAAAATTATGACATACCAAAATTTTGAGGATGCAGTATAAGCATCTAAGAAGAAAATTTATAGAAATATAGGCCTGCCTCAAAAAACAAGAAAAAATCTCAAATAGCAATCTAACATTAGACCTTAAGGAACTGGAAAAAAGAAGAACAAATGAAGTCCAAAGTCAGAAGAAGAAAGGAAATAATAAAAATTAGAGAGTAGAAGGGAAATAAATGAATAGAGAATAAAAAGACAATAGAAAAAATGATGAAATAAAGACCTGATTCTTTCAAAAGATAAACAAAATTGACAAATCTCTAGCTAGACTCACTAAGGAAAAAAGAGAAAAGATTCAAATAAATAAAATCAGAAATGAAAGAGGGCAAGGTACAATGTATACCACAGAAGCACATAGGATTTTACAGGACTACAATGAAAGGCTATATGCAACCAAATTCAACAACCTAGAATAAATGGACAAATTCTTAGAAGATATAAACCTTTCTAGGCTAAATCAAGAAAAATTAGAAAACCTGAATACACTGATCATTAGTAAGGAAATTAAAGCATTAATCAAAATCTCCCAAAAAACAAAAGTCCAGGACCAGATTACTACACTGGTGAATTCTATCAAACATTCAAAAAAGATTCAATGGCTGTCCTTCTCAAATTCATTCAAAAAATTGAAGAGGAGAGAATGTGTTCTAACTTACATTATGAGACCAACATTACTCTGATACTAAAACCAGGCAAGGACATCACAAAACATAAATTACAGGCTAACATCTCTGATGAACATAGTATAAAGCTGCTCACAAAATACTAGCAAATGGATACAACAATACACTAAAAGAATTATACACCATGATCAAGTGGGATTCATTCCAGGGATGCAAGGATGGATTAACATCTGCAAATCAATCAACGTTAAGAAAATAAAAGACAAAAATTGTGTGATTATGTCAATAGATGCAGAAAAAACATTTGACAAAATGAAACATCGATTTATGATTTAAAAAAACTCTTGCCCTGACTGGTGTGGCTCGGCTGGTTGGGTGCCACCGCACAAACCAAAAGGTCACTGATTTGATTCCTGCTCAGGGCATATCCCTGGGTTGCAGGTTCAGTCCCCAGTTGGAGCACAAATGAGAGGCAACTGAACAATGTGTCTCTCTCACATTGATGCTTCTCTCCCTCTTTTTCTCCCTCCCTTCTCCTCCTCTCTAAAAATAAATAAATAAAATGTTTTAAACAACTCAATAAAATGGGTAGAGAAGGCAAGTACTTCAACATAATAAAGGCCATATATGACAAACCCTCAGCTAACATCATACTTAATTATGAGAAACTGAAAACTTTTTTCTAAGATCAGGAAGAAAACAAAGATGCCCATTTTGCCACTATTAGTCAATGTAATACTGAAAGTTCTAGCCAGAGCAATTAGGCAAGAAAAAGAAATAAAAGACATGCCAATTGGAAAGGAATAAGTAAAACTGTCACTATTTGTGAATTGCATGATTTTATATACAGAAAGCTCTAAAGACTCCACTAAAAACTATTAGAAATGATAAAGAAATGCAGTAAAGTTGCAGAATACAAAATCAATATACAGAAATCTGTTTAAGACTTGCAGTCAAGATGGCAGCATAGGCAGACATGGCTTGCCTCTTTGCACAACCACATTAAAATTACAACAAAAATATGGAATAGTCATCACTCAAAGCCATCAGAAATTGAGTTGAATGGAAGTTTGACAACTACAGAATTAAAGAAAACACATCCACCCATACTGCTAGGAAGGGGTGCAGACACAAAATGGGCTGATCCCTCACCCACATGTGGTGGATAAAAATTCAGGAGAGAGATCTCAAGAGTGAGGAGTTCCCGCCCCACACCAGGCCCCCCAGCCCAGGGTTCCAGTGCCAGGAAGATAAGCCCCCACAACTTCTGGCTGCAAAAACTAGCAGCAATTGAGTCTGTGGAAGAAACTTCTGGAGCCCCGAGCAGTTCCTGTTAAAGAACCTACGCATGGCTCGCCTACTCAGACTCACTCCCTCTGAGCACCAGCACCGGGGTAGCAGCTTGAAAGACATGAGTGGTACACAGGGAGAAAGTGAAGTGTCTGGCATCAAGGTGACCAGAGACCATTGGCCCTTTTCTAAACCCTCCCCACACAGAGCCAGCAAGCTGGTGCCATATCTGAGACTCCATCAACCTGGCTAACACTGTTTGACCTGCCTTGGAAATCTCCAGAGACTCCACCCCACCCAGCTTATAGGCCCACCCAAGCTACTTTTCCATTTTTCCATATGGCTGGTCTCGACTCATGCTTCATAACTTCCTAAATTTTCTTAAACAAGCAACAGCTGGCCTCAGTGTGCCCCAGACCCCAGCACTAGAGGCAGCCAGCCTAGATTCACAGTTTGTCTTTGCTTGGAAATCTCCAAGCCCAGCACAAGTAGCAGCCACCTCAGATTGCTTTACAGTTCAGGCAGGGCAGCTCTGGACAAAACAGAAGTGGGGGCTCACCTTGGCCTGCACCATCCAGGAAATCCCAGGGCCAGGGCACCAAAAGGACAGTTACACATCACATCAGAACACTACCACCCTGCCCCTGCAGAGCTGATCCTCCACAGAGGGTGGAGGTTGGTAGTAAACGGTCACAGCCAATCGTTGTAGCTGACTGGCCTGAGTAAATCCCTCCCATTGACATGCCAATAGCAACTAAGTTTCAACTACAAGAAGAGGGTATACTCAACCCACACAAAGGGCACAACACAAGTACCCAGCTTGGGTGATAGGAGGAGCTGTGCCACTGGACCCTACAGGACACCTACTACATTAGGCCACGCTACCAAGACAGGGAGTAATAGCAGCTCTACCTAATACATAGAAACAAACACGGGGAGGCTGCCAAAATGAGACAAAGAAACAGGGCCCAAATGAAAGAACAGATGAAAACTCCAGAAAAAGAGCTAAATGAAATGGAGACCAGTAATCTAGTCATGAAAAATTCCAAGTCATGAAAAGCAAGTCATGAAAAAGCCAGATGTGAGGGATTGCAGGGAAATTGCAGAGCTAATATTGCTCTACCCAGTAAAGCTATCATTTAAAATCGAAGGTCAAATAAAGTGGTTCCCAGACAAAAAAAACTAAAGGAGTTCATCATCACCAAACCAATATTATATGAAATGTTAAAGGAACTTATTTTTTAAAAAAAGATCAAAACTATGACTGATCAAATGGCAATAAATACAAATCTATCAACACCTGAATCTAAAAAACAAACTAAGTAAACAAGAACAGAGACAGAACCATGGACATGGAGCATGTTATGATGGTTGCCAGATGGGAGGGGCTGCAGGGAAATGGGGGATGAGATGAGGAGATTAAGAAGTACCAAAAGGTGATAACAGAATAATCATGGGGATGTAAAGTATGATACAGGAAATGGAGAAGCCAAAGAACTTATACACATGACCCACAGACATGAACAACAGTGTGGGGATTGCCTGAGGGAGTAGGGGGTGCTATGTGGAGGGGGGCAAAGGACGAAAAATTAGGACAACTATAATAACATAATCAATAAAATATAATTTTTTTAAAATTTGTTCAATTTCTGCCTACTAATAATGAAATATCAGAACAAGAAAAATGAAGAAAACAATCCCATTTGCAATCACAATGAAAAGAATAAAGTACCTAGAAATAAGCATAACAAAAGAGGTAAAGGACCTGTACACCAAAAGCTAAAAGACCTGGTTGAAAGAATTGAAGAAGACACAAAAAAATGGAAAGATATTTCATGTTTCTGGAGTAAAAGAATATCATTGTTAAACTCTCCACATTATCTAAGGCAATACACAGATTTAATGCAATCCCAATCAAAACCCCAATGGCATATTTCACAAAAAATAAAAAAAAATAGAATCCTCAAATTTGTATGGAACCATGAAAGACCCCAAATAGCCAAAACCACCCTGAACGGGGAAAAAAATCCAAAGCCAGAGGTATCATACTCCCTGATTCCAAAATATACTCAAAAGCTAGAGTAATCAAACTAGTATGGTTTTGACAGAAAAACAATGGAACAGAATTGACAGCCCAGAAATAAACCCACACTTACATGGACAACCAATTTATGACAAAGAAGGCAAGAATATACAATGGAGAAAGGAAAGTCTGTTTAATAAATAGTGTTGAAAACACTGGGCAGCCATAAGCAAAAGAATGAAATTATCTACTATCTTATATCACACATAGAAGTTAACTCAAAATAGATTAAACATTTGGATGTAAGAACTGAAACAATAAAATACATAGGAAAAAAACACAGGCAAGAAAGCTTCTGGACATTGATCTCAGAAGTGTTTTTGTGAATTTGATTGCAAAAGAGAGGGAAACAAAAGAAAAAAATCAACAAATGGGACTACATCAAACTAAAAATTTTATGAACAGCTAAAAAATCATCAGTAAAACAAAAAAGCAAACAACTGAATGGGAGAAGTTATTTGCAAATGATACTTTGGTAAGAAGTTAATACGCAAAACATGTAAAGAGCTTATGCAACTTAATAAGAAAAATAAAACAAATAATTTGATTAAAAACTGGGTAGAGAAATCTGAATAGACATTTTCCCAAGGAACACATACAGATGGCCAATAGGCATATGAAAAGATGTCCAACATAACTAGTTGTTAGGGAAATGAAAATTAAAACCACAATAAGATATCACTTCATACCTGTTAGAATGGGTATTATAAAAAAAGATAAGAAATAACAAGCATTGGAGAGGATGTGGAGAAAAGGGAATTCCTATGCACTGTTGGTGGGAATATAATTTGGTGCAGCTACTGTCTAAAACAGTATGGAGTTTCCTTTAAAAATTAAGAATGGCACTGATTGGCATGTCCATTGGCTGGGCGTCATCCCACAGGTTCCTGGATGGGGCATACCCCTGAGTTGCAGGCCAGGTCCCTAGTTGGAGGCACAGAAGAGGCAACTGATCAATGTTTCTCTCACACATTGATGTTTCTCTTCCTCTCTTTCTTCCTCACTTCCCCTCTTTCTAAAAGTAAATAAATAAAATCTTAAAAATTAAGAATGGAACTACCATATTATCCAGAATTCCTCTTCTGGCTATTTATCTGAAATTATGGAAACACAATTCGCAAAGATATATGTATCCCTATGTTCACTGCAGCATTAATTTCAAAAATTGGAAATAATCTAAGTATCCACAGAAGGATGAATGGATGAAGAAGAGGTGGTATATATGTATAATGGAATACAACTAAACCATAAAAAAGATAAAATATTGCCATTTGTGACAACATGGCTAGATCTTGAGGGTATTATGCTAAGTAAAATAAGTCAGATAGAAAATAGTATTTCACTCTTATATGCAATATAAAACAAAAAATAACACAAGAAGCAGGGACTCATAGATACTAGCTACAGAATGGTGGTTACCAGAAGGAAATAGGAATGGTCAGTGTGAGTTGGGTAAAGGGGTAAAATATATGGTAACAGAAGGAAATTAGACTTTTTGTACTGAGCACAGATATTGAATTACAATGTTGTACACCTGGAATTTATGCTATTAATGTTACCTCAATAAATTTAATTTTCAAAGAAAAACACACTTGAAATAACTAATGCTATATGAATTCTCAGCAGAGAAACACAAACTACAAAAAGAGAACAAAATAAAAATGATTAGAACTGTAAATCTGAAATTTTTAAAAATTCTCTGGAGGGACACACTAGCAGACTTGATGAAAAAGTAAGGAGTCAATAAATCTAGAAGGTAAATCAATAGAAATTAAACAATATGAAGAACAGAGAGAAGATATTGAGAAAAGATAAATAAACAGACTGACATCAGCAAGATGGGAAACAAGGAAGTTTATTTTCTTTCTTTTTTTCCTTTTTTTTGAAACATCAGTGTGTGACAGAAACATTAATTGGTTGCCTCTAACATGCCCCCACCTGGATACCTGGCCTACAACCCAGATAAGTGCCCTGACTGGGAATTGAACCAGAGACTTTTCAGTTCACATGAACCAGCCAGGGCAACAAGGAAGTTTCAAATGCTCATTTCCCCATAGAAACATAAAATAAACAATGACAGAAACCAGTCAGACATCTATAGCAACAGATAAATGTCCAATGAAGAAAAACATTTTATTACAAATAGTAGGAAATTTGTGGCATTTTTATTTGCCATTGACCCACCCACTGCCCTCGATGGTGTGGTCAGAAGGAATTTGCCTAATTCACAGCTCCCTCCCTTGGAATAGAAGGCACAGAGTGGAACTTGCTTGCAATGTTCTGGCCTGTCCATGGACTGCTTGAGGGACTGGTTACTGTCTTGCCTGACTCAGTGTTCATGTGGGAATTATTAGCATATTTTGGTCCTTAGGGTAGAAACATGGAAGACAATGAAACACACAAAAGTACAAGCTTACTGTAGACCTGTGGATTTGAGAAAGATACGATACATAGAGGAATACAATAGAACATTTTAGGCCCTGAGAAGAAGCTGGAATGAGACTCTGTGGGAAATTTTAAAAAATTAAAAGCAGCCAGGGAAAATTTTTTTAAAACCCCAAAATAAAACATACACACAGACCCACAAAGAAAAGAACTGAGAAGATCTGGGCTGATCTCAACTCATTGGTTCACTAAATAGAAAAGATGATACACAGCAATGTGCAAACATTGGGAGAGCTGTCTTTTTTTTTTTTTTTTTTTGCAAATGCCTAATATTTAACAAAAGATTATAAGGCATTCAAAGAAACAGGAATCTATGGCTCACTCAAAGGAACAAACTCTCCGGAAACAATCCCTGAAGTAGCACAGGCATTAGTCCTACTAACAAAGACTTTAAAATAACTGTCAGATATGCTCAAAATAGCTAAAGGGAAACATGCACAAAGAGCTAAAAGGAATGAGGAAAACTGTAAAGAAAAAAATTAAAATATTAACAAAGAGATAAATTATTAAACAAAAAAATTCTGGAGTTAAAAATTACAGTAACTAAATTGAAGCATTCACCATAAGGGCTCAACAGCAGACTTGAACAGATAGAAGAAAGAATCATCAAACTTAAAGAGAGAGAATTTGAAATTATCAAAATAAACAGAATAAAGAAAAGCGAACAAAGCCCAAGGGACTATTGGGGTACCATCAGGCAACCCAGCATATAGACATGGGAGTCCCAGGAGAAGGAGAAGGAGGAGAGAAAAGGACAGTTATTTGAAAAAAAAAATGACTGAAAATGTAACAAAATTTGAGGGAATATACAGATATACAAATTCAAGAAGTTCAAAAACTATAGAATACCAAGAAATCCACCCTGAGTTACATTATAATAAAACCTATCAAAAACAAGGACAAAGCATGAATCCTGAATGAAGCAAGAGAAAAGCAACTAATCACATATAAGGGATTATCAATAAGACTATCAACAGATTTCTCAACAGAAAACCTGCAGGCTAGAAGGCAGTGGAATTTAAAGTGCTGAAAGAATAAAATAATTGTCAACTGATAACTCTGCATCTGGAAAAAGCTGTCCTTCAAAAATGAGGTAGAAATTTAAGACATTCCTATACAAAATTTGGGGGAGTTTATTGGTCCTAGACCTGCTTTACAAGAAATACTAAAGTGAGTCCAAGTTATAGCTGTACATGCTCACATTAAAAAAGAAAGACCTCAGATTAACGACATTGCTTTACATCCCAAAGAAACTAGAGAAAGAATAACAAACTAAATTCAAAGCTAGCAGAAAAAAGAAAAAATAAATATAAGAGCAAAGATAACACAGTGAACGAAAAAAACATGCTAACTAGTAACCTGAAGCCACATGAAAATAAAAGTTCTCCAATAAAGACAAATATATACACAAATATAAAATAGTATTTTTGTAATTTTGGCTTTTAAGTCCACTTTTTTTCTGTATGATTTAAAAGACAAATACATAAGATATAATTATAAATTTATGTTAATGGGTATAAAATATATAAAGATGTAATTTGTGATATTAAAGGGGTGAAGCTGTAAATGAGTAGTTTTGTATGCAATTATATTTAAGATGGTAACATTTAAGACAGATCACCATGACTTTAAGATGTTATGTGCAATCCCCTTGGTAACCACAAAGAAAATATCTATAGAAAACAAGCAAAACAAATAGAATAAACAATAAAAAATAAAATAACATTCTTTACTTAAAAAAAGAAAACAAGCAAAAGAAATGAGAAGGGAATCAAAATGTGTCACGACAAAAAAATCAACAGAAATCAAAGAAGGCAGTAATGAAAGATATGAGGGACAAAAATAATGTATATGAAATACAAAAAAACAAAATGGCAAAAGTATGTGCTTCCCTATCAGTAATTGCTTTAAATGTAAATAAATTAAAAAACGTAAATGCATCAAAAAACATAGATCAACAGAATAGATAAATAATCATGATTCAGCTATATACTGCCTATAAGAGTCTCACTGGAGATCTAGGCACATGCATAGGTTAAAAGTGAAAGAATGAAAAAAGATATTCCATACAAATAGTAACCCAAATATAGCAAGGATGACTATCCTCATATCAGACAAAATAAACTCAAAATTGTCAAGAGTTAATGATACATAACAATAAAATCATCGATACAACAAGAAGACATAACCATTGTAAACATTTACACCCCAAATATTAGGACTCCAATATGTATAAGAAAACATCGGCAGGATCGAATGGGGGAAACATTTCTACAATAACAGTTGAAGACTACGATACCCCACTTTCAATAATGGGTAGAAAACCAAACAGAAGGCCAATAGGGAAATAGAGGACTTGAACAGTACTGTGACCTCACTGAACCTAACAAATGTATACAGAACACTCTATGTGACTACAACAGCGTGCACATTTTCCTCAAAAGCAGATGCAGCATTCTCTATGAGAGATTATGTTTGGTCACAGATCAAGTCTTAAAAAATTTTTAAAGATTGACATCATACATAATGCTTTGTCTAATCACAATGGAATGAAACTAGAAATCAACAGCAGAAGGAAAATGGTAAACCTACAAATATGTGGAAATTAAGCAACACACTTTTAAACAACCAACAAGTCAGAGAAAAAAATCACAAGAGAAACTAGAACATATCTTGAGACAAAGTGAAAAAACAATACACCGTAACTTTTGGGATGAAACAAAATTAGTGTTAAGGGGGAAGTTGATAGCTGTACATGCTCACCTTAAAAAAGAAAAGTCCCGAATAAACACCCAAATTTTAAAAGAATAACAAAATAAATCCAAAACTAGTAAAAGAAAGAAAAACTAAACCTTAGAAAAAAGATAACAAAGAATAGAAAAGCAACAAAAAAATTAAGAAAAACAGAGGACTCAGAAACCTAAAATCAGAAACGAAAGAGGGAACATTAATATCAATTTCACAGAAGTATAAAGGGTTATTATGAACAACTGTATGCCAACAAATTGAGTAACATAAATGAAATGGACAAATTTCTAGGCATACAACCTACCAAGACTGAGTCATGAAGAAATGGAAAATCTGAATAGACCTATAACTCATAAGGAAATTGAATCAATAATCAGAAACCTCCCGAAGGAAAGCCGAGGGTCAGATGGCTAAAGTATAAAATTCTTGGCAAAAAACATCAGGGAAAAACTTCATGACATTGGATTTGGAAATGATTTCTTCGATATGACAGCAAAAACACAAGCAAAAAGGAAAAAAAATAAATTGAAATTTATCAAAATTAAAAGCTGTATTAAGTAAAACCATCAACAAAGTGAAAGCCCATAGAATGAGAGAAAATATTTGCAAATTATATATCTAATAAAGGATTAAAATTCAGAATAGATAAAAGTGCCTGAAGCTCAACAACAATGAAAAATAAACAACTTGATTTAAAATTGGGCAAGGAACTTAAGTACCACATTTCTCCAAAGAAGATATACAAATGGCCAGTAAAAACATAAAAATTATCAACAACATTAATCATTAGGGAAATTCAAATCAAAACAATTAGGTACTATTTCAAACCCATTAGAATAGATACTATCAAAAACGAAACCCATAAAGTAATATATGTTGTCAAGGAACTGAAAAATTGAAACCCTCACACGTGCCGGTGGGAGTGTAAAATGTGTATCCACTGTAGGTAGCAGCATGGCAGACGCTCAAAAAAACTAAGCATAAAATGACCGCTTCTGGGTATATACCCAAAAGAACTGAAAATGAACATTTGAACAGATGTTTGTACACCCATGTTCATAATAATTCAGCATTATTCACAATTGCCAAAAGTGGAAGGGACCCAAATATCCATGGACACATGGGTAAAACAAAATGTTGTATATACATGCAGTGGAATATCATTCAGCCTGAAAAAGTATACATGCTACAACATGGATAAATCTTGAAGACAGTATACTAAATGAAATAAGGCAGACAAAAAAAGGATAAACATTGCATTATTTCACTTATTTGAGGTACCTAGAACAGGCAAATTTATAGAGACAGAAAGTAGAACAGTGGCTGCCACGTACTGGTGGATGAGGGAATGGGGAGCTCTTGTTCAATGAGTGTAGAGTTCCAGTTTGAGACGATGAAAGGCTCCGGAGATGGAGGTGGTGATGGTTTCCACTACATTGTCAGTGTACTTAATGCCACTGAACTGTATACTTAAAAAAGGTAAAATGGGAACTCTTATGTACATTTTGTCATGATGAAAATATTTTTAAAAAACAATACCATTCACCATATTGATAGAAAAGATAGATATAATCAGTCAGTGGATACAGGGAAAGCATTTGAAAAAATTTAATATCCATTCATGATAAAAACTAAGCAAACTAGCAATAGTAGTGAATTTCTTCAGACATATAAAGGTAGTGTATAAAAACCTACAGCCAACATAATACTGAATTATTACTCCTTGAAACTGAGAACAAGTCAAGGATACCTGCTTTTATCAATCCCCATTTTTAGGGAAAACAAATAAATGTTTGTAGAAGGAAATATGAATAAATGTGTCATTTCCTATGTTTTAACAACCTAACAGTATTTATGGAAGTCAAACTAGGACATAAAGGAAAATATATTAGTTCATGTGATGACATTATGGCCTGAAATTGAGGTATAAGAACGCCCTATGGTTGTGAAACCTTACCCGTTTCTTCTTTTTTTGTAGGCCTCCAAAGTATGAGTAAATAATCTTAAGTGATTAGGATCATCACTTAACTTCTACCCTTAAAATGGACAAAAATTCAGTGCCTTGCATTGTCCAAGAAGAAGATATGATGGCCCTAATTCTTTTATAGTATGTCTTTGCCTTCTTCCAATGTGAATATGATTTTTTAAAGATTTTATTTAGTTATTTTTAGAGAGAGAAGAGGGGGAGAAATAGAGAGAGAGAAACATCAATGTGTGAGAGAAACATTGATCAGGTTGCCTCTTACATATCCCTAACCGGGGACCTGGCCCACCACCCAGGCATGTGCCCAGACCAGGAATCGAACTGGCAAACTTTCGGTCTGTGGGATGACACCCAACCTACTGAGTCACCCCACCAGGGCTGAATAGGACTTTTTAAATCAAATTATCAAGTTATGCCGCTGAAGATACTGACAAAAAGTATACAAGGAAATTATTTTATTAGGGCAATGATCCAGTACAAGCAAATTCATGAGCTGCAGTTCTCTCCCTGTGTCTGTTACCTTCAAAGCAGAGGACTCTGTCTTAATAGAAAATTATACATTTTACCTGTCAGCCTGTCAACAACATTTCTGAATACTTACTATGTATGTCAAAATGTAGGAATCATTTGTTACATACTGTGCAGCAATACATGTGGCAATACTAAACAAACAAAGACGGAAACGCCATCTGTCTGGCATAATTATAGAAGGAAGTATACCAACAAAGATAATTTACCAAGGAACCAGTTTAACTTTGAGTGCCAGAATCCAACCATTTCACATCTCCATTATTACCTCCTGGTCTAAGGTCAACAACCATCCTTCGTCTGCTTCTACCTTTGCTCCCCTAGAGGCCAGGGAAGATTCACATCAGATCGTGTCACCCCTCCTTTTAAGATCCTGCAATAACCTCCCATTTCTGTCAACGTAAAATGTGGCAGACTAGGGATAAAACCAAAGTCTACAATTCATACTATTGTATCCTACATCCCTGGTCGTGCTAAAGGTGGGTTGGTGCTTCCTGACTCATATGACATGAAAGCCCCACAGTTCAGCGTTTGGATGCCTCTCCAAGAGTCCCACTCCAGCCATGCTAGGTCTCTCCTCAGTAACCAAGAATGCAATGATCCAGAGGGGACCCATATGTCTGCCCCTCTCTCCATGAGTTTTCTTTCACCGAAGGCTCTTCTAGATGCTTGGGGTGTTTGAAAATGGAATTCATGTGCTTTTAATATAGAGCAATGCTTGCCTTTATCCTCCCCATATGTCTAAAAAACCCCATTAAGTCATTTTTTTTTAGCTAAGGCGTAAAGAGTTTGTTATCACCCTGTATATCTCCAAATGTGTCTGCACTGGACAAAAATTAGACACCTACCTGACAACTATAGTTGACATCGGAGGGTCCTTTATGTTTTTACTCAACAAGTGGCATTTCTTCCACCCATGATTTGCATTGTTGATGGCTTTGTTTTTCCACAGGGACATACTGCTTGGATTTGGGGTCAGATCAATCTCTTTTGGAAACTGATGTCTTGCTAAGATCCTTTCTAAGCCAGAGAGTTCAGAATTCTCACCTAGTAACAGAGTAAGCATCACTTTAACTCAGTGTTCCTCTCCATTTTTGCATAGCAAGAGTAACATGACATTAATTTGAGAAATAATATTTATGCCACTTAATAATTGCTAGTTAGCTCTTCCACTCCATCACTGCAAAAATATTACTGAGAAACATTTACACCTTAGCTTGATCCTAGACACCTAATAAACACATGGCAAATGAATGAATGAATGAATGAACAAACAGATGTTCTTGCACCGCCACGAATACTGAAGGTTATTTATACAATTTCTGCATGATTCTCAAACTAATGGCAAGTTAATGTACAATTTTTTTAGAGATATTAATGACATTTTGCATTTGCATAAGATCTATTGCTTCATACTGACCTCAACTGTCCCCTAACCTAATTGCCCACCCTAACTGACCTAATTGCCCATCTGCAATGAGACAAAGAGCTTTGCCAGAATGCAATTTAATACACTGCTCCCTGCCTCAGAAGAGTCTGGCTACAAAAAAAGAATGGAAAAAAGCAAAGGAAGGTGAAAGAGAGGGAGGGAGGGAGGGAGGGAAGAAAGAAGGAAAAGAATCAGGTGAATTACATAGTGATTAGGTAGAGCTGCTTTGACCCTATGTCTTGGTAGTGTGACCTAAAAGGGTAGGCATCCTGTAGGGTCCAGTGGCACTGTCTCTCCTATTACGCAAGCTGGGTACTCAAGGTGCACCCAATGTGTGAGCTGTGTACACCCTGTTGTAGTTGAGCCTTGATTGCTGTTGGCATGTCCAAGGTCGACCAATGCCTGTGTTCTGTCCCAGGTCACACAGCATAAGCTACAAAGCCATCCGCAGATGGCTGCAACTTGTGCTGGGCTTGGAAGTGCCCAGGTGAGGCTAGGTTGTGAGGCTGGTTGCTACTAGTTCCAGTCCTGGGGCAACTTGGTGAGAGGTGTGGGGCTCACTGAAGCCAAATGCTGCTTATTTGAGAGATTAGAAAAATCTGAAGCAAGGGTCAAAACAAACCATTCATATGGAAAAGCCACTGGAAGCAGCTTGGGTGGGCCCAAAATTGGGATGGGGCAGGGCTTCAGGGATCCACCAGGGTGGGGCAGACAATGTGAGCAGGTTGATGGAGTCCCTGATATAGTGTGTGCCTGCTGGCAGTGCGGCTCTGTCAGCAGAGGGTTCAGGAAAGGAACAGTGCCCTCTGCCAGCACTTGTCTGGGGGAAAGCTGTCCTCCAGCTCTCACCCTGATGCTGGACAATTCATCCCTCCCCATATATGTCTGATGCCTTTCAATCTGATACCCCCATGCTGGAGCTCAGAAGAAGTGAGTCTGAGTAAGTTTGTGTGTGGGTCCTTTAAGAGGAACTTCCAGGGAGTCCAAGGATATCTGTCTTCCACAGCCTCAATTCATGGTGGTTTTTATAGCCAGAAGTTATGGCAACTTCTCCTCCTGGCACTGAAACCTTGGGTTGGGGGGCCTGGTGTTGGACTTGGACCCTTTTGAGCTTGTATGTATATATGAGCTTGTATGTTATTTTGCACCTTATAATGGTCTTCAATGTACAAACAGAAGTCATGGATTTGGTGAGCTGTCAGCACACAAAGCTGCCCCATCTGTTTCCTCTTCAAGCCCATTCATTCCGTGGGAGCCACTCTCCCTGCATTTACCACCTCTCCCCACATGTCCCCACCCTCCAGTTAAGCAACCTCCCAAAGTATTTGGAGGGACAGGGAGGCAGTGAATTAACAAAGAGGGGTACTTTCTTAAACATTAAAAACAACAAACAAAAACTTTAAACTTCCTCTCCCTACTTTCTGGTTTGGTGCCAGTCAGTCATTTAAGAAACTGGTATGGAAAATGCACTAGTCATTATAGAGCCAGTACCAAGCAGATCTCAACATAACCCCTCACATTGTGGTTCTGGGACCCGAGGGAGAGCAAGAGGAGGATCTCTCACAGAGTCTTATGAAGTGTTGGAGACAATTATTTGGACAGCAGTGCATCTAAATCCATACGGTTCAATGGATTCTCATTCATCAGTTGTATGTTGTTCCCATGATTTAACTTCACTATTACTTAAAATATAGAGAAAAAACCCGGGTTTTTAGCAATAAATCTTTAGTTATTTTTTCTTTCTTTTTATAATAGCCCTGGGTAACAAATACAGGTTAATACAGGAAAAATTCCCTGCAGATGAAGAGGCAGGTGGTGGAGGAGGGATAAAACCTATTTTCAAGGTCAGGTGAAATTTCTACTAGAAGGAAGGCTTTAGACACAGTGCCAGTGAGGCATTGGTATCCATGACTGAATTCATCACCTGATGAATGAAAGAGAGAAACAGGGTCATTGCTTCAGGATAGACCTTCAAGGCAATCCCCATACACCTGGAAGTGGCATTTTGGAAATGAAAGAGCTTTTTAGTGAAGAATTCAGGGCCTCAAAGGCTAATGTCCTGTCAGTGACTGGATTCTGCCTTAGGCACAGTTCTTCAAGGCACAGACTTGAGACTTGGAGGAAACATTTCCCCCCGCCCCGAATGCCATTCCCCTCCACTGCATTGCACACTTCTGTGGACTGGTTTCCAGAATGAATGCAGACAAACACCAAACAAAGGTGCAGGAATGGCAGCGGGCAGCAGTATACATGACAGGAACACAGCCAGTTGCTAAAGGTGTATCAATATTTACTAGTGTCTACACCAAGAGAGGCTAAGGAAAAAAAGCTATGTCACTTCTTCAACATCACTGAATTTTCTATTTTAAAATTACATTTTAATTGCGAAAATACATGGATAAATTTCTATTGAAGTAAATAAAATCAAACAATATAAAGACATGTATATACATAGTGAAAGGAAAAATCCTCCCTCTTCCAATCTCTACCCTTTCTGCAGAGGAAGCACCAGTCTGAATTGGGAGTGTCTCTTTTCAGAACTCTCTTATCTGCCTTTACACACATATTTGTACAAACAAATATATGGTCTTTTTTGGCATGAATAGAATCCTTGCTTTTTTGTTTTTTGTTTGTTTTTTATTTTGCAGCTCATTAAAACTCTAGAGTGTGTTTTGTAAATATTTTGACGTTTACATTCTTTTTCATAGATTCCACAGTATGGCTGTACCGTTGTATTTACTCACTCTGTCATTGACATTGAGCTGTCTTCAGCTTTCATCTTTATAAACAATGCTTTGATGCATACCTTGTTCTTGCATCTGTATGCACAGGTGCAACTATTTCTCTAGGACACTAACTAGAAGTGGAATTGCTAAGTTAATGAACATGCTTACTTATATGAAGGGATGTTAAAATGTGAATATTTCTGTTGCCTCTATTTTTTCCTAACGCCACACCATCTAAGAAAAGAATCCAGTAGGTCCTGACTGGTGTGGCTCAATTGGTTGGGCATCGTCCTTCAAAGTGAAAAATTGCACTCTCAATGCCTAGTCAGGGCACATGCCTGGGCTGCAGATATACTCCCCAGTTCAGGGCACGTACAAGAGGCAACCAATTGATGTTTCTCTCTCATATTGATCTTTCTCCTTTCGTTCTCTCTCCCTTCCCTTAGCTCTAAAAAATATAAATAACAATATTTTTAAAATATCCAGTAGGTGCCAGATACTCATCTATGCACAACATACCTACCTATATAAGAAAAAGCTAAACCTTCCTTAGGGCACATGAAGGTTTCTTCAGGCAGGGTTACTGTAGTGCTGCATACTGTAGCATCTCCCCACCCCCTGGCAAATGAAGGCACTGGGCTGCGTTCTCTAACATCTAATTTATTAGATTTTAGGGCTGCCATAACATAGTACCACCAACTAGGTTGCTTAAAACAACACATTTTTTTGTCTCGCAGTTCTGGAGGTTAGAAGTCCAAAGCCAACGTGGTGTCATCAGGCCTATGTTCCCTCTGAAACCTCTAGGAGAGAACCTGTCCTTGCCTCCCCCTTGTTTCTAGTGTCTACTGGCAGTGCTTAGTGTTCGTCTACTGACAGACCATCACTCCAATCTCTGCCTCTGTTGTCACGTGGCCATCTCCTCCCTGTGTGTGTCTGTTTTCTTATAAGGACCAGTCATATGGGATGAAGAACCCACCCTATTCCAGTACCTCATCTTAACTTCGTTGCATCTGCACCTCTATAAAGACCCCATTTCCAAATAAGGTCAGATTCTGGAGAGCTGGGAGTTATGATTTCAACATATCTTTTGGGGGATACGATTCAACCTCTAACACCTAGGAAAGTCTCTTGGTAAATGGCCAGGACCACAGCTGCCTGTGGCCACAGAGAAAAGAGGTCAGTGCTGGAAGCTGGTGTACTTTCACCAACTGGGTAAAGACATGGAGGATGGGGGTGCGAACTTTCTATGAGGTATATGTGAACCCCCCTTGGAAGTAGTTGGTTTTGAGTCATCTTGAATAACATCTCAAAAAGGCTTTGTCCTAAGAGTAAGGCAGTCCCTGGTGAAATAGAATGGAAATATATCAAACCACAGATGGGAGGAGTGCAGGTAAAAAGGGGACATGTCAGCAGAAGGCTGTCAAGCGAGAGACCTCGAGCAATGGGAAATCGCCAAGAACCCACGCAAATACCAGGAAAGAAAAGGTCAGAGTTTGAAAACTGCCACCCCTAAAGAGCACAATGACAGTCTGATATTTCACCAGTCAAGAAAAAGCTTTTCAGTTCCTCCCACTCTAATGCTTGTCAATCTAACAGTAACCAGGGAGGGAGGGGGCAGAACAAGAAGAAGTAACCTGCTATGCCACCAGGCTTACTCCCAGTTTCTGAGTTGAAGTCAGTCCAGAGCAGTGGAGAGCAGAGAGGTTCTAAATTGGATAAGGGCAAGGGGTTTGGATATGAGTGCAGTTTTTATTATTTGAATATGAACAGGAAAGCTATGAGAACTGCTTGCAATTTCATACGAAGGTGATGAGTGAAGAACAATACAGTGGGTGAAAGGGGAAGTTTTGAGAAAAAACAATTATTTTCTGCCTCCTCTTTACCAAGTTCAACTTATTCAATAAGTCAGTACCATACATTTTAATTTTGAGACTTTGGAATTATTTTTGAAAAAGGCAATCAATTAACATGCCATTGATTGTGAGAGTATTTATTTCCCCACGTATTCATCATTATCGGTCTTTTAAATTCAACCAGTATGATGGCCTAAGGATATCTCCATGATTAATCTTTTACTTTCTTGATTACCAAAGTATTTGAACATCTTTATAATGAAGATTTGAACATCTTCAATAATGAAGACTTGTACTTCATTTGGGAATTGCCTGTCTATAACATCTATCTATTCTGTTGGGTTTCTTATATTTCTTTTGATGATTTTTACATAACCTTTAGTGAAATCTAGATAGTGGGATTGAGTCATAATACTGTGGATTCAGGGATTGGTTATTGATCAGAATACAAATAGCCGAATTTGCCATAATGTTTTAAAATCACTACCCCAAATGCCTACATTCTTACCTAGGATTTGTGTCTTAATCACTGCGACGGCTGCTGTTTTGCTTTCTAGGTTCTGCTATCTACATTTGTCCTTCAATTAAGCACAAACAATTCAAGAGGCAGGCTCCACCCACTTCTTCAAATCATTCCAGCTATCTGCCCTGATGGAATTTCGGAGTGGTGGGTAACTCCAAAGTGCAACAAGTGAAAGTTGCTTTTAACCCTCAGGGGAAATATTCAGCTCTCTGGATGGAGTGGTATAATCCTGGCAATGGGAGGAAGGAGTAGTAGGAAACAGAGCACAGGAATAAACTTCAAAGTTTGAAATCATTAACCTTAAAATCAAATCTAAAGCAGAAATTGTAAATTTAGTGGTATTTCCCACTTAATCCTCTTTCCATCTTTCCATGGGTATGCTTTTCCTAAAGAAGAGTGACAGATCTATCTTGGTTCATAAGAGGAATGTGAGGAAGTGATGGTGGAGTCAGTGTGTGGGTAAATTACACGGTAGGCTCTGAGAATATGGGTGCCTATGGCATGATGAGTATGAATGCAGCCATGGATTTCAAGGACTGAGCACACCTGCAGTGTAAAAATAAGGTCTTACTCATGGCAAGGAGAAGAGGCAACTGGTACTAAAGACTTACTATAAAGAGTTCACACTCACCCTCTACACACATACATTTTTGTTTTTCCTGTTCACTCTTGTAGGAATAAAGCATCTCCATTAGGTGATTTGGAAGCAGCTTGTGAAGGTTAGACAGGGTCTCGAAGGTGTGACGCAGAACTTCAGGATGGTCATAGTTTTTAGGTGTCTTACATTCGTCAAGAAGTGGAAGCTTCAGCACAATTTGATTGTTTTTGGCCGTTCCCATGATGACCCACTTAGTTACATATGAAAACAAATAAAGAATTTGAAGAGTGAAGCCCCCTGCAATTGTACTTTCTCCAAGATTTTCTCCATCTCCAAGAAGATGTCATGCAATCTATTTTCTAGTCTCTGATTGCTTAGCATTCCAAGAGTCACAATGGCCCAGACTGTAGCCTGGAACTCTGAGTGCTCTCATTCTGCATCTTCAAACCCGAGGAAGTCAGCCTGTCAAAAATATCTTGTCAGGGGATTTTAGGCAGAAACTCCAGTTTTCTCTCTGGACATGGACAGTGTCTGAGGAAAACAGAGTGCTTTCCTAAAAGGAAGAGGGAAACGGGTGTGTACAAATCCAGTGTTACTTTCCCATCTATCTGGCACTTAGAAGCTGTAAAACCTGTGTGTACATAATTAAGGCTCCACAGCCCTGAGGGAGAGTGGTTATGTCAGCCCAGTTCTGGAGCAGAAGTGAGGAAAGAGCTTCATCGTCCAAAACTGAGGAACTGTCCAGATTAACACAGGTAAACCGCCAAACCGCTTCTTAATTCTCTTACTCAAATTAACACCGAGGAAACAAAGTAAACAAACAAAAATGCTCAACTCTAGCTTTACTGGTAGAAGCTATTCTTCATTGAGGACCAAAAAGAGGACAGTAGAAATACTAAATAATCTTAAATCACCACACTCGATAGCACAGTACCAAGCAATATAATGGCTCCCAAGAACTCCCAGATTTGGGGCAAAAATACAAATAATAAGATTCGTTTTAGCTACTCCTTAATGTCAGCACGCTCCATCAACTGAGCCGGTTCGCCATGACTGCTCTGCTCTGTGAACTGGCTGGGTGATCACACGGCAACACAGGGAGAAGTAGGGGAGCCACAGAGCCAAGCGTGCCACTGCGAAAGCTGTTCATGCTGGCTGGCTTTTTACCAAATGAAACCCTTTGGTCAAAGCTATAAAAACGTCATGATTATATCATAGCATTAGTGCCCAGAGCAGGAAATATACCATTCCACTTCTTAATTTTCAACTTGTAAACTTAAAAAGTAAAACTTTAAAAAATAAACAAAAGGTGTACTTTGAATACAAATATATTTAAAATATGGTACAAAGCTAACCAGAATATCACTTGAATATAATGTGATTCTCATAACTTCATGGGTGTTTTTTGAGAGAGAAGGAAATTGGTGGAGGTCAGTCAGGGGGTTAAAATATTTTGATAGTGAGAGGCTTCCTTCTTCCAAGCAAATTTGAGTGCTTACTCTAAATCCTCATTTACATAAATAGAAAGAACAAACCGTGGTGTAAGCCTTTCAACAGGCCAAGGAAGTGATCTCTTAAAACTGATTCTTTATACCCCGTGGAAATTGACCCATATATTTTTTAATCATTGCTCTGAGTAGCAACTGATGGAAGGTTTCTAGTTATCTAGTTCATTGGCCTTGGCTGAATTCACATGCAGGTCACAATGATTACATTTTATTTTTAAATAAACTAGCTGATGGATAAATTTTTTTGTAATGGGTAAGACTTCTTCAAGAAATCAATCTTATTGATTTTCTCTAATATTGGTGTGAAGGAAAGAGCACCAAATCAGGATGAGCATCGATGGTCAAGAATGGGGGCTGGTGATGCTCTCTGCTCACTAGTACCAATGCTCTTCGATAAAACAAATCCATTTTTATCTTACTTTGGGTTCTGCTTACTCCTAATTCTATTCTTCAGGGTCCAATATAGTTACCTGTTCACAATCACATTTTTAATATGTTTTTATTCACAAGATTGGAAAGAATCCTCCTAAGCCGGCACTCCTTTTCTTATTGTGACATGAGTTACTATAAAGGGCCAGTAGCACCACTTAGGTCAATCCCTCAGCATAGCAGCTGCAGGACTCTGGGTTGTTTTTCTAGATAGGCAGATCTCTCATTCAAGACTTTTAGATAAACAGCAATTTCTCCCCTCCCCTCTTGTCCCCTCCCCTCCCCTCCCTTTTTTGTTCCAAAGAGAGCTGTTATGTCCCCCGAACACCTTCCGCTTTCCCTCTGCCACGGTGAATGTGATAAGATCAGCTGGCTCCCAGAAGGCAAAGTATTCAGTAATGTTCAAAGAGAAAAGATCATCTCCAAGTTTCTTAAAGAAAGTGTCCTAAACAGAGTGTTCCGTTCAAAGCAAATGAGGTGGGAGGGTCCCAACTCCCAAGAAGAGGAGCCAAGCTACTGCTTTCCGGGCACCAGAAAGTAAGTTCTGATCCTGAAACTTAAATCAAAATTCAAAGTAAATTCATAACGCAAGGCTAAGAAAACACAATTACAGGGGTAGGTTGCTGAAGGACTGGAAGAGTTTTTAAGCAGTTTAAACTGTAGAAATCAAGTCTCTCAGAAAAATCTAAATAAAGATGGAAATATGATTGAGAATTTGTTAAAAAATACTAACTGTAACATAAGCAGACATAGAATTTACTGATGTGTTTATCTTTTGGAAATATATACATCACTATCATATTCATTCTAGGAATAAAGAAAATTTAAACAAGATTCCCTATATTTTTGCAACAGAACGGTAGTCTCTCAAATAAGGGAACAAAGTATTAAAGGTTAATTTTTCAAACAAAAACACAACTTTTAACAAAATATTTTATATTCCTAAAAAAGGAATTATACAAACACAAGAAAGTTAGGCCCTCTGAGGTACATTCTCATAGAAATGGAGTCCTAAATTGAGGATAGATATTACTGACCATGGCTGAAAGACAAAGTAGAAAAGGGAATAAAAAACAAATTAGCTAGACCAGCCACTAAATGCAAACTGCTCATAATTGAATTGAAATGTTCCTCACTGATTTAGCATCCATTGGAGAACAAAAATGCATGTTATTAATTAGAAAATAACGATCTTACTTACTGAAAGTACATATATAATTACACTGAACAAGATTCTATGACAAGCCATGATCTTGGCAATAGTGTATTTAAAAATAAAAGGAGGTGGAGGCAAATGTGAAAACAAGAGAGGTGTTGAAAGAGGTAGGCTGAAACAGAAGAAGCCTTGTCCCTCCAGAGTCAACAGAAGCTAAATGATAATGTTGTCATTGACATTTTTTTGCATAACCCTAAGCTATGAAAAAAAAAAATGTATATCAAATTGCTTTCCAAAATAGTGATCTGGTGGTCGATATGTCACCTTTGTCATACTAGGGGAAGCTGAGGTGGGCAGCAAGGCATGCTTACCTCCTAAGTGACTGGCCCAAGGCTTTCCTTCTTCCCCACCAATTCGGACTGCCTTTGTGGTAATTAACACAAGACCTTGTTAAATGACAGGAGACAGAGAACAGCGGTCTTACCCCACTCCACTGGATTAGTTAAGGAGGCGCAGGCTTGGAATAAGGCCAGCCCGAGGCTCCCGCTGGAAACTGAATGCAGAGTGCCTTGGGATGGCCTAGGCGATGATGTGTTCTTTTGGGCCAAGGGGTGATGTTAAAGCTGGCCCAGACCCACTACAGAAAACAGCCCACTGTCCAGCTAATCCCCTTGCTCTCAAGGCTGGACCTGAGCCGAACCATACTCGAGGGTTTGGAGAGGGCATCGTTCTCTTAGTCGCTGCTCTTATATTTCACAGGGCCACATTTCACATTTAGTTCTTCTCTCTTAGCCCTGTCTCCTCACCACTTAGCATGGGTGCTCCCCTGTAAATACTGTACAGGGTCTACCGTGTCACTATAGTTTTAAGCATATAATACTAAAAACTTTATCACTGCAACTAGTGGCGGTTGCATGGTTTTGATGCTGATGTTAAAGTGTTCAAAAGTTCTCTAGAGAAAGAAAGAGGAGACAAATGGAGATAAAAGGAAAGGAAGGTTTTAGAAATATGTCTGTCGAGGGAAAAAAAGGAATCTTAGAGGATGTATTAATGGATGACAAATCTCAGGGGGACCTTAAGGGATCAAGAATCAGCTCAAGTTCTGAAACAAAAGAAAAAAGCAGAAACAGAATCATAAAGTGAGACAGATGGGAACATGTGTGAGCTAGGCATGTGAAATGCATGCATACATGCGCGCACGCACACACACACACACACACACACACACAATCCGCGTCTCCTATCCAGAGAACAGGAAAAAAATTTCCAGCTGATATATTTGTAGAAAGTATTAGCTGGAAATTCATGGACCCTAATATTTACCCAATTCACTGCTCGTTTTTTGCAAGTTGGAAAAGTTGTTTGACATTTTTAAGTCTCAGTTTACTCATTTATAAAATAGGAAAAACTAGTAATACCAAGTTCATTGTATTGTTAATAGTATTAAATTGGTTAGTCAGTATAAAAGGTTCAGCATTACACCTGGTACATAGTAACCACACCATACACTCTAGCAAATGTTATTATTTTAGTAAATTAATTCAAATACTTGAGAGCCTAGTATATGCCAGCACACTGTTAGATAGAATAAGGTCAGTTCTTGCCTTCAAGGCACTGAAAAGAAAATGAGTGAGATATTATAAATGAATAATTATAATGTAACAGTGAATAAGGAATTATTAACAAATCATTATATTATAACCCCAAATAGAGTTCCTGAAAGAAGTAGCAATTTATTCTTCCTGAGGGATCAGGAAGATGATTTGTGAGCTAAATCTATACAAATAGGACTTAGGCAGACAAAAGGAGGAGGATTTTTTTAAAAAAAGAGGAAGAATTATAGAAAAAGTAAACATAATGTATGTCCTGACGGAAAGTGTTTAGGAAAACTGCAAAATGCCTGACGTGTCTGACACATTGTAAGCACTGGAAAGGCGATGAGCAGATGCTGAAAGCCTGGCTGCTGAATGTGGACTCTATTTTTTAAGCATTAAGAGGGTTTTTGTTTTAGATCAGCAGGATGGAAAACAGTATGAAGGAGGGAAGTTCTTAGGAGGGAGACATCCAAAGAGGCATAGGCTAATCTTATATTTATTCTCCTGTATTTATTGTGCTTTTATTATGTGCCCAGCACAGTTTAAAGTGATGGGACTTCAGCAATGAACTAGACAGGCAAGGCACCGCCCTCACAGAGAGTTATATGCTACTGGGAAGACAAGACAATTTAAAAAGCAAACAAGACTAACAAGATCATGAGGAGTATAGACAAGAAATAAAAAATAGGGTGTTATAAAATGGAATAAATAATGTGGGAGGGAAGGGCTTTTTAAAAGTGAAGTCAGGAAAGGCCTTCCTGAGAGGAAAATAAAAATGCAGAGGAAGGAGACAAACACCTGCAGGGGAAGGGTGGAGATGGAGGTCAAATATCTGAGAAACCATTGAATTGTGTTCAACATCTGGTATATACTCTTTAAAAAAAAAAGATTTTATTTTATTTATTTTTTTTAGAGAGGGAAAGAGAGAGAGAAAGAAAGGGAATCATCAATGTGTGATTACCTCTCATGTGCCCCGTACTGGGACTCGGCCCACAACCCAGGCATGTGCCCTGATTGGGAATTGAACTTGGGATCTCTTGGTTTGCAGGCTGGCGTGAAATCCACTGAGCCACACCAGCCAGGGTTACTTACATCTGGTATATATACTCTTAGGTGCATTTTCCTGGGAAGATCCTCAAAGGAGCATGGGATCCCTTCCCCCTAAATGTTAAACCAGTGCATTTAGATACTTAACAAAACATTTTGGGGGTTGAATCTAGAGCTGGTGTTCAACCCAACAGAATGCCATAGTTTCCATCAGCAAAAGACTGCAAAAAAAAAAAAAAAAACTTCCTCAAATGTCAATGTTTTATTATACTTGCATCTGACATTTTTAGTATTTACTTACATATACAAATATATGGCAGTCACAAACGTGTAAATATTTACTTACATTTAACGCTATATCCATATTCTGTGTTTATATACATGTATTCTTTCCTCTCCTCTCCCCGCTCCAAATAATTATTTAATAAAACTGAAGTAAGAGATGTGAATTTGGGGTGTAAAATTGGGCTCTCACGATCTAAATGCATCATAGACAGAAAAAAAAAAAATCACCTTCTGTTCTTCTGTTGTAATACCAATGACTGAGCTGGAACTGACCAGAGGCGGGCTGGCTTGCTCTCAGCAGGAATATTTCCTTCTTTTACTTCAAGTATCAATATTTATGACACTACACGTTATAAGCATAGATAGAATTTTACGTATATCCACGCATATACATAGATTAGCCTTGTCTAGCTTAGTACAGGGCAAAGCTCCTGGCTTCCCGTGAACCCGCGATGGGGTGGAGGCTGGCGAGTCGGGGTGGCGGGGCGTTGGCCGTGGGAAGAGTTCGGAGTCAGGGCCGGAAGGCCGAGCCGAGTGCGGGACGGTGGGGGCGCTGAGACCGTGACCCTCGCCGGTGCGGAGCCCCGCCCCCCGGCGGCCACCTACCCACGGTCGCCCAGGGGGCCGGGACGCCCGCGAGGAAGCCCAGAGAGGCGCGTTGGTGGGAGCCCGAGGTCGCCCATTCTGCGGGCCTGGGCGGCCGCCGCCAACCCTGAGACCCAGCGACACCCGTGGGTCCGATGGAGCGTGGGGCCATCGGGGGCGCCCACGCTCGACGGTGGTTGCCGGGCGACCTGGCCGCTGGGAAAGCCGGCCCGCGGGCCTCTCAGGCTGCCCGCCGCTGCCAGCCCTGTCCTCTCGCTGCAGGAAGGCCGGGCCGGAAGGGGCGCCGGTCCAGCCGCCCGACCCGCACGCGGAGGGGCCGGGGCCTCGGGGCCGCAGCGCGCCGGGAGACAACGCCGGGGACTACACGTGGGCCGAGGACAGCACGTGGGCCGGCGACGCCGCTGCGGGGTGAGAGGCCGGGCCGCGGCCCCGCGATCCCTACCGAGCCGTGCACAGCAGGGGAGGGGAGGGCCTCACCCCGGGCTTTGCACCCCTCAGCGAAAACATCTGCAGCCACCCGCCTTCCCGCCCTCCGGCTCTAAAGCTCCTTCCCCTGACTCCCAGCCTCAAAGGCCGCCGGGTCGCTGGGCCCCTCCCGCAGGTGCGTCGGCCTTTCCGAGGCGCCCGGTGCCCTCCTCCAGGGCACACACCTGGACGGCCGCAGGCAGCAGCCTCCGCCCTCCTTCAGTCCTCCACCCCAGTGCCTGGCATAGAGCAGATGGATCAATACTCACTGATTAAAAACTTGCCTGAAATGTGTTTTCCGTTTCTTCAGGATACACCTTCTCCTCTAGGAGACAGTAAAATGTAAACGAATAGTAAATATACTGATTACTACAGTGGGCTTTGGATACCGTGAGAGAGTGGTGTGGAAAATAGTGTTTGATCCTGTGGACCTTTTAATGACTCTGAAACGTTCATGAGGCCCTTGCTCTGCCAGTTTGTGGGGTTAATCCTGTTTTCAAATGGAGCGCCTGTTTTGAGTGATTAAAAGCAGAGTTCATGACTTTGCTTTATAGGTTTCAGATAATTCACCATATTTTTCTAATTTTATTTTAATTTTCCTATCTGATAATATTTCGTTTGTCACCTCAGACCTTAATTTCCTAGTCTTCTGTCAGTTAGATCGAAGAGTTTACTGTTGTCTCTGCCGCACCCCGCTCTTTTGTGGTCTAGATTGCCTTGTTTTTTTGGTTGATTTTATATTGTTACTCCCACCCTACCCGCATAGTCCCTTTCTTCTGCGTTCTAAATATTATTTATACCTCCTTTAGATGGGAAGCCAAAGTTCAAGCTGTTTTAAAATCAATGTTGTACCTTACCCATAAATGTGCCTATTTCACAGCCTGTATAGGATTTTAAGGAAACAAAGGAACAAAATGGGAAGAAGAAATGGTGAGAACTGTGACACCAACCTGCGTGTGTCAAACATCCCTCATGAGGTATGGCGGATGCTACTGACCTTGGGTGTTTGGACAGCAGCTCCCATTGGTAAAGACCTAAATTCCATTGCATCTTACTGCTGAGATCCCTCTTGCTGTCTCTTCTGTGCAGTTTGTCCAGAGTTTTCCTCTTGGCACATTTGGAATATCAAATGGAAAATTTTTATTTCTTGTAACAAAGGCAGAGTTAACCAGCTTCTCTCCAAATCTTGGGACGTTTCTAATACAATTGGATTTCATTTTATTTTCTCACACATATTTTGTGGAAAACATTGGTAAAGTAGATGGAATATCCAAAAGAATAACCAATTCCTAACCTGTAAGGAGTTTGCAATCTAGTTGGCTTCATGTGTGGTTGATGGCCTTATTTACCAGTTGACAAACTTAGTTACATTAACTTGGTTGCGTGATCTCAACAGCACAGTTCACCAGCCTCCCTTTACCATGTGAATTTAAGGATAGTTCTTTCACATGGTATTTTGCACATTATTGTACCAGGGTTACAGACATAGCTTGAAAGGAGTTTGAGAATGTCAGGGACATTTTAAAAATACAACTAACGGGGCCATAGCTTCATACTACTGAATCAGAATTCAGAGTATTATTTTTAAAAAGCTCCCAGGTAATTCTCACATAGAGACTAGACCTAAAACATATTATTTCCGAGAGCAGAGAATAATTTACTAATTTTATTTTTCAGACACTACCAGAGAAAGAGAATCTACAGCCTACCTTTCAAGGTTCAACTCTCCTTCCTATCAGGAGATGATCCTTGTGGATCAGTTAAATCCTCATTCTGTATTTGGGCTTATTTCCCCCTGTTCCTCCATTAGGAGATGACACCTAATGTTACTTAACATTTTATTTGTATATTGCTTAGAGTTTAATTTACAAAGGATTTCCTCAATCGAGGTAGAATATAACTGAGTTCCCTCCTAAAAAATTTACTTTTTAAAAAAATTAACTAATCACCTCTTCATGTGTCCTTTTCCAGGATAAATTATTACAATCCTCTCCTACACATCCCACATTTTTTCCCATAGTACTCAGCACAATGTCCGCAACATAAACACTTAATCAGTGGTAGTACATTTTCTTACTCATTTTTTGACTTTCTTTTGAGTATTTCTTGAGTGTTTCTCAACTGTAGTTAAGAATGACTAATGGGCTGTTCGATGTTGAGTATAATGTGAGGATTAGAGAGTTTTCTTTGGTTGATGGAAAGACTTTATAGGTTTTCAGATCTGGTACTCAGATATAGATTTGGTGAATTTGCCATTGTGTACCAGAGACACAACGAAGTGGACATTTTATTATATTTTTAACTCAGTTTTGAAAACTGATGTGCCATTATTTTAACAAAATGAGATTGAAACCATAAATTATCGTAAAAGCCTTTCCATTTCCTGACTAATAATTGTAATCAAGCTGATAATGGGAGGAGGGGGGGATGGTCATGAAGCCGCAGGCCTTTTTTTACACTTTACCCAAAGGACTTGTAAAGTTATGTACTTGAGCTTTTAAAATTTTCTTAACGTTGTTTATCCTAAAACGAATATTGTTTTAGAACTTATCTCACTGGAATTTGGACTCAGAAGTACCAGTTTCTGAAAATAAAAACCTCCCACCTGGAAGGGATAGTGCAGCAGGTGGTAAGAAATCCTAGATGTGTATATTTATACTTATATTTATAAATATATGAAATTTTATATTCATTTGTATAATATGAATAACCATTTGTATTAAAGGGGGGTTGTTTTTAGTATACTAGTTTCATGTAATTATTAATTGTTATTTTTATATACATTCTTTCAGGCAAAAGTAACAAGGTAAGGATAAATGTTTGACTTTTAAGTAATTCACAAAACATTATTTTAAAATTATTTGCAAATTTTTCTTTAAAAAATTCTTTCCTCAAAGTAAACTTTATATTTCATTTCTGTAGAGTTCTTTAGTCAAGTCAAAGCTATTAGTTTTTTACAGGACTGCAAACTGGTCATTAAATTAATATTTTATTATGTTAAGTTTTTTCTTTTTTTTATCCTCACCCAAGGACATTTTCTCATTGCTTTCTAAAAAAAGAAAGGGGGAGAGAGAAAGACATCAGTGTGAGAGAGAAACATTGATTGGTTGCCTTCTCGTATGCACCCCAACCGGGATCGAACCTGAAACCTGGGTATGCCCTGAACAGGAATTGAACCGGCAGACTTTTGGTGCATGGGAAACTAACTGACACTCCAACTAACTGAGCCACATTGGCCAGGGCTATGTTAAGTTTTTTCAATATACAATAATATAAATGGGAATTAACTTTGTAGTTTTCTAGTCATTGCCAAAAGGGAAATTGTCTCAGCCCTTAAGGTATCTCACAGCAGTTGAAATGGCTAATATTTTGTTTTGAAGTAGTAAGAAAATTAATTTTCATTTACCTTTTTTGATCAAAACAGAAAACACTTAACTTTTAGTAAAATACAGATAATCTTAATAATAGCCAAGGCTCATTAGGTAACACTGTGTAGTTGGTACTTGTAAGATTATACTAAATCCTGCTGATGTCAGTAAAAACAAATGATAAGGGAGTATTATGGGATTTTACTATCTATTTCGTGGATGGAACTATATATTCCTTAGTTATAACAACTATACAGTCTTAGAACAGGAGTAGGGAACAGAGATATATTGTGTTTAAAAGTCTTCTGCTACTTTATAGAACCATTTGGAAATTCCAGTAGAGCAACTGATGCTAGAACTTAATTTGTCAGAGAATGCTCACAAAAGAACACAGGTGGGATTCTATTCATCATACTCCTTTCCTTAAGTATTATTTTTTAAAAATGCATGCAGCTGCTAAAATGTTGTCCATGGGTTTTCTGTTATCAGAATAGTAAAGAAGGGATATTTCAGTTATGGAGTTATCCTGTTAATGAAGGAAGTACCATGGACAACAGGTAAGGGGATATTTTTGTAAACCCCTAAATTAGTGAACTAAATTTAAATACATTTGAGTTAACTACTATCTGAAGTGCTAGGACAAAAATACAACCAGAAAAAAAAGTATTGTGTGCAAATAATGGGAAATTATAGAAACTCACCCCAAACTAGAAAATGGCCAGCAGACACTACAAAGATAATTATTATATGGTCATTGAGAGCTTACGATGCTGTTACAATGAGGGTTTAGATGGATAGAGTTTGGACTTCTCATTGAAGGAAAAAGGACTCGTAATAAGAAAGTATTGTAATATTCTGTGTGCTAGGAACAATTTCTTATATGTATTAACTGATTTAACCCTCACAACAATTCTATAAGGTGGGTACTGTTATCATCATCCCTGTTTTATAGATGAGGACAGTGAGGCCAAATGACAAGTAACTTGCTCAAAGTCATACAATTAATGAATGGTAGAACCAGAATATAAAAGTAGCTTGATTCATGCTCGTAACCACAATAGTATAGTGCTTCTGAGACCTTAAGGGATTTGAGGTCTTATTTTTTTGGGTCTTAAACTTTAGGTGCATTAGCATTAGCTATAACGATTCTTAAAAATGCAGGTTACTGTTATTTGGAAATTATTATTTGTTGAACACCATTATGTGTCACTTTTACATACAGTGTATTATTTCATGGACTTGAGTTCTATTCCTCTTTTTTGTGTCCACTTTTGCCACTAGGGTGGTTCATTTGGTACCAGCTATCAGAGGCTCAGGATAAATCACCTACTGCTAAGCTTTGGAGGGTGAAACCAGAAAGTGCTAAAGGGATGGTACTGATTAATGTCCAAAGGGAATGTTGGTGCTAATGGGGATAGGCAAGGCTAGTTTTACTAGAAAGAACTCAGCTGCGAACAAGGATTTCAAGGTAAGAGGTCAAATGAAATAAATTCTATCATACCAACGAGCCGAAGGACTAACAGCGGAGTGCAGGCTAGGATCACAGGAATGGGACCCCACCACCTGGGTTTAAATCCCAGCTCTGCCACTTACTAGATGGGTGACCTTAACCAGACCTGCCTCACTTTTCTTACCCATAAAAGGTAGAAAATAAAAGTGCCTATTTCATAGGGTTGTCATCAGGACTAAATAGAGTAATGTGTTTCATAGGCATTTGCTGTTAATACTGGGAAGGCCTCATAATACTGCAGACTTGGAAACTTGTTATCAATGAAGTATTTTATTATGGAGATTGTTCTCCTCAATATACCATCGATAAGTAAAGAGAATCAAAGCAATGATTTTCATTCGGTAGTTTGGTAATTTTCATTCGGTGTTTAACACTTTTTGCAAAGTCTGTTACTTAATCATCTTGTTTCTTAGATCACCTCCAAGGTAGGCATTCTCATTTCCATTATGTTCACTGGTGGCAAAGGGGTCAAACCTAGGTCTTTTGTCTCCAGATCCCTGCTATTTTTACTACATGACATGGATTGTGCCTATTACCAATTATAGGTTTAAAGTAATTTTCCTGTGTTTTTTTCAAAGTCAAGTCAGTATACCTAATATTTAAGTAAATGAATGAATTTTTACCATTTTCTGTAGAAATGGTGAACTGGCTTTAAAAGAAGCAAGAAGGTAATGGAATATATATATATATATTTTCCATTATATATATATTTTTTTCCTATACACACACACACATATATTTTCTATGATATGTATTCCTATATATATATTTCTTCCTATTTCATCCATTATCCATTGAGAGATATATATATATAATTGTCACAACAGGATTAATTTGATCCAATTAATGGATGAAATCTTTCAATGTCAGTATTGCTATTTAAAAAACTAACAATGAACTGAGTATTCTGTGGCCTGGCTTTTTTGCAGTTTCATTTTAATATAATACACAGAAGTATTTACTCCTATAGCAAAAGAGCACCATCAGATGAAAATTACTATGGACTGTAACTGGGGTAATTTTTGTTTGATATACATTGTTTTGATTCCTTTTTTGTTAGAATAATTTTTAAAAATCACAGTGGCTAAAGTAGAATCCTTTATTAAGTAAGTAACCTAACTATGTTAAGAGTTTCCTTTTATATAATTCTGGGTCAATATATATTTCACTATAATTTCAGTTTGAGTTGGATAGCCTCCTTTTCATACAGCATAATTGCATGTACAAAATATTTATAGGCAAATAGATATAATTAACCACTTTTAACCAGTTGGCCATTTATAGCCACAGTTAGCCATTTGTAGTTATAATGATCTCATTATCTGAGTGAACAGGGGGATGCCCAGTTAATATTTTAATTGATAGTTTAAAAATGTATATAGTTGTATGTAAAGAGAGCATATTTGAAAATTAACATATATCTGTCAAGGTAGATAGATACATATATGCCTTTAGTAACTAAATATTAACCAGTCTTTAATAAAGTTTACATATTCATTATTATTTAATAGCATTTTAATTTTGGTCAACAAACCATTCATTAATTAAATCATTTTTAAGGGATTTCAAAAAACCTTCTATGGAAATTGGCTTTAATACAACCAACAATCCCATAAAGTTCTTCACTCTGAACCACTCACTAACAAGTGCTCCAGTTAAGCAAGTTGGTTCTTACTCTGAGCTGCTGACATCAGTAGGTCTCTGCTGGCCCTATGCCAATGGAGACTTTTTTAAAGACAGAAATGAAGCTCACATTAATTTATGTTCAACTATAGAAAACAATAATGGCGAAACTTTATCTGCTCCAAATTGGAATTTGAAATATGGAAACAGCAGTATAGAAGAAAATTTAACAGATGAAAGTGATTTATCAGAAAATGAAAAGGCAAGTGATACTTTACTCAGCTATTTTAAAAAGATGGACCTGAACTTAAAGCCAGACACAATAGAGAATGTTGAAGAATCTTTCACAGAAGAACCAAGTGAAGTATTTCCATATCCTGATTTTCTCCCTCTTCCTTTCAATACTCTGGACTTGCACAAATTAGCCCTCTCAAAATCCGAAAATTGGAAAGCAACAGTGGAATCTCCAGAAAGCTGTATTGAACATTTGATAACTCGTTTATTGGAACTGGAACGATTACAACATATGACTATTCAAAAAGAGAGGCCAAGATTACAAACTACCCTCTGTACTCCAGCAGTTACTGAACGACCTTCTTCCTCCAAAACTATACCAAAAATGAGACAGCCAAAACTTTCTGACTCTGTAAGTCTTCAGACAACTTGTGTAGATAAAACTAGAGAAAACAGAAAAAATAATTCTGGTTCTTTCAAGCTTGAACAAAATGCATCAAAATGGACTTGGAGCAGTGCTGGCAAATATAAATGGAATTTGAGACCATCATCTCTAAAAGGTTCATCCTCAACAAAACAATTGATGGAAACTTATGACGACTTTAAGAATCCCAAAAGTTCCATTTTAAATCCATGCCAAGAACTCTCAACCAATCCTACTACTGCCCAAACAACTCAATCACTGGTTAAGGTGGTCTCAGCAAGACCTTGCCTGCCATCAAGGTCTCTAATACCAGTTTCATCCATAACTCTGTCTTTTCCTGAAAATCAGACAGAAGAAATTAAGGCACCAAGGAACAAAAAGAAGCTTTACCGAAAACACATAGAGTTGAACAGACCATTCTATATTCAAAAGCTAAACTGTAAACTTCATTTATAGCTAAGGGTAAGTGTTCACCCATTGAGCAAATATAACATTTTCCCCCATACATCTCAATGTGAGCAAATCTATCCTAAGAAACCCAGCCAAAAATAGTTCATCATTCGAGATGCAGGTATTAAACACACACACATGCACACAAACTACTTACTTGATGTGATCATGGAGTCAAACTTGTGGAAACCACAGCTGCAATCAGTCTATGTATCAACCCAAGGTAACATATTAGACAATCTTTTGCATGTTGTGTTTCAAAACATTTCACTTAGTAAACTATTCCACTCAAAAGGTTGTTCTTTTGTTGATTGTTCCTCGCATAATTCCGTCAATAAATGGTATCATTGACTTATTGCTGCTATAGTTATCCCTGTGTTCAGTTATACACACATGAGCTGCAGTTACCTCTATTAGTGATTTTTAAAAAAAATTCTTCCATTACCTTTTTTCTTTCCCTTCTCATGTCCCCAATCTCTTTTGTCTATTATTTTGACCTATCCTTGGGTACTTGGCTACTAAAAGCTAATTAAGTTGCTGTTTTGTTAAATTAATATACAAGATCCTCGAGGTTCTCCTATGGATTCTTAAAAACTTTCCATTTCCCAGGCCCTCTGTCATTTGGAAATAAGATCAGTTCTCTTTGGGGCCTAACTGTAGGTTTAGGCATGAACCAACTCTCTTTCACATCTAATATTTGGACAATTTTTAAGTGTCCAAGGAAGAATGGGAAAAGTCACACTGTCCACAGAGCAGCCAAAACCTCAGATTACTGGCACTCCCACCCCCACCCCGAGGCTCTTTGTTACTGGAAGTCGTAACCTTGGTTAGTTGAAACTCTTAAGTGAGCTAAAGCTTAACTCATTAACTAGTGAAAAGGGAAACTACTGATAGTCACTTACTGCACCTACAAATCAGGGAAACAAAGAGTCCTGGGTTCTATTACAGGCTTACAGAAACAGAATCTTTGGGATTGGGGCACGGGCACCTAAAATATAAACACACATCCCAGATAATTTTAATGCAGGTGGTTCTTAGATCATACTTAGAAATACAGTGTAAAGGAAAAACTTATGTAACACATTTAGATCAGAGTTTGGGTATTTTGGGGGGTAGGTACTGTGCTTTGGTATTAGTGGATGGTTGGTGAATTTAGTTTTTCTTAAACATTAAAATAGACACATGATTTAAAACTTCAGACACTACCCAAAGGTAAACATGAAAAGGCCTCTCCCTATCCCCAATCCCACACACAAAGGCAGTCTGGGACTTTTTGTATGTATTATCCCCCCAAATAAGATGAAATATTTGTATTAGGGATGAATGAAATGAATTAAAGGATAATTCAAATAAACGCTGAGGAGAGCAACTGTAGTTCATGTCCTCTATCCTTAGTAAAAGAGTAAGGCTCAGTTAGTTTTCTTAGAGGAAGGAGTCAAAGGAAGTATACTTAGTTTTTAGGATAATTTCAAAGAATTTCCTGGAACTGTATCGACACAGCAATAGAGGGTAAATTTAACTGTTCAGGGATATCTTGTTATACAACAGAATTTTACCTAAATCCTATATAACTAATGTCATTATCCAAAGTGGTGTAACATCCCTTTCACAGGATTATAATACAATTATAAACTTGTGTTTCCACTCACTCCCATTGGCACTGATCTTCTTCCCCCATCAACTCTCTCAACACACGTTCTTAAAGTTCTAACTTGAGTCCTGAATCTTATTTACCAGTCCTTTGTACCCATTCTCATTTCCACCTTCACCTGTTTGGATTTTATCCCCTTAAGACTGTAATGATGCAATTATTTGCAAAGTCTAAGGAAAAAAACATGACTGTTTTACCACTGTATCCCAATCACTATAGTAGATACCTACCCATCAAAGTATGATTAAGAAACAGACTTTATCCATCACTGAAGATTCTTATGCATGACATAGCAATTACAAGCACTGGCTCCATAGCCAGACTGCTAAATTCAAACCCAAGCTCTAGCACTGACCAGCTCTTAACACCTCAGGCAAGGTCCTTAATCTTTTCTTCACTTTTCTCATTTGTAAGGTGAATAGAATAATCTTTCATAGAATGATGGAAGGATTAAGTGGCAATTTTTTTCTTGAAAAAATCAGAAAAGTCGGGATTTGACCAAACTAGTCTACTAGCCTCCGAGTGGCAGGTAGAAAAAATAGGAATGACACAGAACTGTGTGGAATGAGCTGCCTGGGCCCTGCATTAACTGTCACTGGAGTAACAACTCATAACAGATTATTGTCCTAGTTCTTGCAAGGCATGTGCTAGGCACTAGGCACGGTGCAGAGTAACAGGCATAAACACTGGATTTCAGTATGACCAGGAATGGAGGTAAACATAGGAGATGGGAAACTGGAGGTAGGGAGGAGCATTTTAGAGGCAGAGGTAAAAAGGGATCAGTCTGTCAGAGGTTCCATGGAGCTGATCATGCATTAAGGATTGCTTTTGTTGAGTGCATGCATGGGGCAGGGGGCAGTACTGACAGAAAAGGGTAAATTTCTTATTGCAAACAACCAGGCTACTTTATTTAGGATGCCATTAGGCCTAAACAAAAAGAAGCTACTGCAACACCTACCAGATCATTTTCTATTAAAGTCCAAAATTGCCCTATAGTTATGTAAAAAATATATTAGCAGCTTTCAAGTATGAAGCAAAGGGACTAATAATTTTTAATGTCATGCTCACTTAGTAATCAGTCGTCGGGAATCTTTTGTTGTTTAAAATGAGCCCTAAAACGAGGCCAACAAGTGGTGTATAGGAAATACACATAGCCATCTTAAGTTCATTTTGTAGGATGGGGGAAAAAAGACTTGGTTCAAAAAGGCAATATGCATACATTTGGTGAAGAAAAATTCATCATGGGCGATGGGGGGGGGGTATAGTTATAAACAAATATAAAAGATTTGTCTATCAGACCTGTTGAAAACAAACCATTATTTTTGAAGAAAAATTTGGCCAACTTTAAGCAGACACATAATAAATGAAAATTAAGTAATTCCATTCAGGAAATTTTAAACTTGGCTTGCTCATAAATTCCCATGTTTTGCTCTCTAGTATTGACTTTTTCTTAGCTTTTCAGGTAACAGGTCAGTCCTGACTTTCTCATCAGTAAGAGAAAGCACACCTAAAAAGTTTTTCTCTTGAAGTTTGCAATAACGCCCTTGCTAATCCAATCACTATGCATACTACTTTCCCTAATAAAAACAGGATCTCATGCCACTTTACAAGATTACATAGCTCTTAATCCTCAGCCAGCCCAAGTAGAAAACTACAATTGGGGCCTTTACAAGGCTATCCAGCGCCACTGCCTTTTGGCCCAGTTCTTATAAAAATCAGGATTTGACCAAACTCGTCTATTAGCCTCTGAGTGGCAGGTAGCTTCAGCTTGGTGAAGGATATCCTACAGAGTCTGACACTCTGACCCACCATTCTCCAATCCTGCTTTGCATATGCTGAAGGACGTCCTAAGTATTTTATTCACTGTTTTAAAAAGCTGAAGACATTTCCTTAGGAGGAGAGAATAAAGTGTGGGTAGATTGAGGATAAGTGTCACACTAACCCATCTGCAATAACGCCATGTATTTAAATCATTACAGAACAGGCAGTTATCTCATTGCTTATTATGCTTCTATTACTAGGAACCCCCTCCCCCCCAAAAAACATGTAAAAAGATCATGAATATAATATCCTTCAGTGTATGTTTTGCACTTAGTTGCAAAGAAAATGTTTTGATGTTTGAAAGGATAATCACACTAAAGGGGTTGTTTCCAAGCTGTAGCTCTGTGAAAGGGCAGGTTCTGCCCAGCAGTTTGATAAGCTTCCCTCCACGCGTTTCGTTTTCACTGAGATTGACAGAGCACATCAGGTATCTTCTGAAAATTTTTAAAGTAAATATTTAATTTAATGTAGCAGTTCCCAATCATATTTTAGCACAGAATACTTTTTGAAGCATATCTGTGAACATCAGTGAAACAGCACCTAAGAAACATCAAGTAAGAAATGGTGTCTTTAATTTAAAACTCAACATAACCAAGCAAAGGAAAAATCAGGAGACGGTATAGTGACAAGTGGCATATTTTATTATGTTTTCCCAGTAAGCTGATTGGGAACATTGCTGCTAAAAATGCAAGTTACAATTCAAATGATATCGCAAACAGAATACATAGTGAGTATTTTCAGATTTCAGCTTCCATATCTTGATCACTAAATGGAAAGATTCTTCTGAAGAACAGTCCCTTACCCTACATACAAAAGGAAAAGAACAATTAAAGATGCCAGGATGATATCTATCAAAATAACTGGAAAACATTTTAAAATTCAATTTAGTGTACATTATCAACATGTGAAAAACACAGATGAATTTGTATTGAACATTTCTATAAGGACATTCTATCTAGGAGAAGCATGATAAAATTTATGTTGAATATATGCTTGAACTAGGACACTATGAAGAAAAGAAATACTTTATGGAGCCCAATTTCTAATGATGTCATTATAACTAAGGGAAAAAAGCTACATATTTGAAATCTGGCTTCTTTCTTACCTCCAATATTTAAAAGGGCATTCCTTAACTACTTAGTCTAAAGTTTGATATGTGATTCCTTTGTTTCATTTCCGAGATTTTATTTCTACCTAGCTAAATTTCTGCTACAAAATGACTATAAAGTCCACATAAAGTATTTGTTCTCAGACATGGAACAAATCTGGGAACATTACATTTCATTGCCTCTACCACATACCACAAAACATAAATTTTTCTCACTGTTAAAAATGTCTTGCATATTTGTTTTAATTAGGGAAAAAGTGGCAATTATAAAGGTAATAAGTAAAAATTCTTTTAAAACAAGTATTTTGAGGAAAAGTAGTAGAGTGAGATGATAGGCATTGAGAAAATAAAGAAACAAGATGCTATGGAGGACTTAGGGGTAAATACAAATACTGGGAAGGTCTTAAGATTTACAACAAGATGCTCCATCCCTCAAAGCCTTAAAATTCCAACCTAATTTCTGATAACCTTCAAGAATAAGGGCAACCTAAAAAATGGTGTTGAAAATTTTTTTGCTTTCTAAAATCTCAACTATTCCCCCAACTACAGAAAGAACTACGAAATCTTTAAGGGCTATGTCCTAAGACTTACGAACACTGAAGTCTCACAATTACTTGAGGTACTTATCATTTTTTGCTATAAAGCCAAAAAATGATTCATGAGATAATTATAAAGCAAAAACTTTGTGAGATATTTATATTTGAAAATGATACAGCTACTCTGAAACACGAATGTAGGTTTTTAAAGGATTATTCACTAAATGATCTCAATCAAAAAGGTCTGTAGAGTTCCAAATCTCTTCTTCATCAAAATTACAAACTCTATTATCATGTACTTATAAAGGCTGTTTATAGGGTGCCTATCAAATAGATTAATCTAGGAATGCTTAATTTGAGAATATAAAAGATCTACAGTATTATCACCTCTTGCCTCCCTTAGGAAGAAAAACTGACAATGGCTCCAAGTTTGCTTCCTTTTAAGACGATGACTGGAGCACTTTTGCTAAAAACAAAATTACTGAAGGGCAAGGTGGAGAATGGAGTATTAAAGGAGTTCAAGTGTTCTCAAAATTCCAGTTCCTATTCTATTACATCTGCCAAGGAGATAAGGTACCTAAAAAAGCTAAGACTACATTTTGATGTATGCTATTTTCCTAATAATCCGTAGGAACCAAATTTGAAAACCTTATATGTTATATAAGGAATCTCACCATTCAAGAGTCTTTTACACCATTAAATTTAACTACTATTTTTATTTTAGGGAAGGGAAGTCAGGGAAGAGGCAGGAGCATGAGCGAACAAGCACTGTACAAATGAACACAATAGCACTACTACTCTAAGTACCAAACATTAATGAAACCCAAATCATAATGCTGAAAACTAAAAAATTAGACAAAACTTAAATGAAGGATTCTTTTTTTTTAAATCTTTTATGGAACAGAAACCTTAGCTCATGTCTTCTGGTTGTCATCATCTTCCACTGAGCTGCACCTAAAACACAAAGAACAAGTAACAAGCAACTTTGTTTTTTAAAGAATATGTAACAGTTTTGAAGGCATAAGATGAACGTTTCTAGTGGAAGTTAACTTACTTAAATAATTATATAAAATGAAGCTATAAAAGTCACCAGAAGCATCAAATGTTAACTATTTTGAGTGAAAATAACTACAAAAGATTTGAATATGCAGCATATTATCACCAAAATAAAGTAAATAATGGTGGGAAAATCTCTACCCATTCCATTTAGGTAGAAAGCTGCACCTGTGATGCCTCATTTACAAGGCTTCACTCTACCTGAAGATGAACACCACCTTGTATTTATTTAAGTAAGTCTAAACCGTGAAGAGATGGGGTGTAGATTCAAAGTTGGCTTATTTTATCATCTATCACCTTCCTGGCTGTAGTTCATTTCAAGTCTTTAAATGGAGCAAAACCCACCAGAAGAATGCTGCTATTCTGATTTTCCATTCTTGAATGCACCAAAATGTGCATGCTTGTTGTAATTAGCGCCTGGGTGAATAAAAAAATCCCATTTACAATTTAAAAATATTATTTAAGCCCCTAAAATCTGGTTACTTTCCATATTCCTCAGGGAGACAAGAATTAATCTTACAACCCAAACGGAAAAGATTACATAAATTTCTGAAAATTCTCTTCCACCACTTTAAAAATACAATTCCTTTGTGTTGCAAAACCAAGTTGATTTACATGATTTTTGTTTTAAACTGTTGCTAAATGTTTATCTACACATGCTGTCAGAAATAACCTTGTTAAGAAGGTGAAGCTGGTGTCTCAGCAAATCAGACCCCTTGGAGAAGGCGTTGAATGGCCTGTGCCCCGTTTTCCTTTTTTCTCTTTCCGCACCATCAAAAGGAAAAGTGAGAAAATAGCAGAAACATTAGTTAAATCCTGATTTATACCCTATAACCTACAGGAATTACCTCACTACACTGAATGCTGACAATATTTGTAGAATTTTCTGATGAAATAATTAGGATCCTAATTATTAATAAAATAATAAACTTTTGGCTAGGTTTACATCTTTAGCAAATAATTCTTGTTTAAGACTTTAAGGAAGAAATGAAAGGTTGCTTTCAACTATTCATGGTTTACCTGACTTACCAGCACTGAAGACAAAAATTTTTAAAAATGGCTACAAATGCCTTGTTCACAAAAGACTTTATTATCTAGTGATGCATACTGAGAACATACAGAAATCTGCATGGTCCACTTCACATGCAGTAGAACAATCTTCACTTTACAGTAAGTGAGTGTCAACTGTTTTATGCAATAGACAACACTTTAAAGTCACATTCTTAAAGAAAAGCTTCATTTACAAAAGAAATAAAAGGTAAAGAAGCAATTACCGCTTTTAAAAAGCAGCTGCTTTGTTCAAGAGTGGAAGGTTTATGCCTGTATTGAAAGACAACATGATCACAAATAATGAAAACAATGAACAAATGAAAAACACTTTTACCGTAAAGCAGTACACTTTCAAAATGACATACAAATAGTTAAAAATTTCATTATGTTGTCTATCTAACTTTTAAATATGAGGACTTTCAATTATGCCTCAGCATTTGTAATTTAGTAAATGAAAACTATGCATTGTTTCTATGTCACTAGGAACTGTATTTAACAAAATGTATAAAGTCTATAGCAAGTTGATTTAAAAAAATTAAAGTTAATAAGAAACAGTACACTGAAGGCGCTCTATCCATCAAGCGCATACTCTTCAAATTTTAAATGTGATGAATAGAACAGAAATTGTAACTATGCCACAGTTGCAATGCCAAAAAATAAAACAACATCAGTTATCACACATGCAGGGAATTCTGCCACAAAGCTAATATCCTCATTTGTCAATTGTTCCAATAAAATAACAGCTTAAAACACCAGTGATGTTGATGGTTTAGCTTACCTTCAGTGTACTGAATGTTGTACACAACCTGCTTAAAAGAGGAGACCGTCCCTGCAGGCAGGCTCAAGAAGGAACAGACCCCTTCGGCAATGACTGCACCAAGGGCATGCTGCTGTGGCCTGCACACACACACCTAGGAAAATGTGAATATAAACAGCATTTATGCTGGCCATTTTACCTGAAGACCAAAATGAAGCCAAGTCTGCTAGAAATAAATCAACCACCCAGCATTACTACTTATAACAGATGCTTTTGTCTTTTATGTGAACTGCAACCATATACATTAGCACTGTAATTTTGTGCAGTCTTGGCAGTTAAAACAGTTCTACAGTGAAATTTCACATAAGACACAAAACAGATTAACTAACATTTCTAAAAGAAATATCACCCTTGGTGTTAATTCAAATATATCATGCTTCCTCAAATTTGCTGGAGAAATATTTATAAGTTTATATACATTAATAAACTGCTGTGAAATTTCTTCAGTCTTTGTATTTAATTACTCAAACCATTGGAGCTTCTTCATCTCGTTTAAATTTTTTCCTGGATAAAGGCATGCTGTAGGGCCTGGTTGATGCTAATTCGTTTGGCTGGGTCCAACATTAGGATCTGGTCCAACAAGTCCTTTAGTTGGTGTACTTTTTTACGCTGGTCTTCAGGAAGTCGCTGGCACCCAATCAAGTCAGCCAACAGGTCCTTAGTTGGATTAATGGTGCTCATGACAGTAACTTTCTCCTAAAAATAATTTTTAAAATGCGTATCTCTAAATGAAGTTACTAAAAACATGTAACACATCAGACTGTTTTGTCAACCAAAAATAGTAATATATAAGAATAATCTATTCATTTGGAAATTTTACATGGCTGCCTCTATCCTTTTTTTTTTTTCAAGAAGCAATAAGAAAACAAATGAAAAAGGTTAACCACAAGCTAGTTATGAGTTTTTTTAAAAAATCATTCTATAATTTTGTAAAAATAATAACTCTAAACGTAAGTAATTAAAACTTGAGAATTCAAAAATATTAAGTAATTAAAAATAACGGTAAATAGTTGCTGTGTGAACTGTACTTTTCCTACTCTGAAGTGGGAATAAACACATAAACAAGCTGACCCCATGAAGTGCTAAGTGCTCTGACAAAGTCAGGAACACACAATATAATGGGGCCAAAATAAAGGACATCCTTACTTCAACCTGGAGGTTTGTAGAAAGGCTCACACAGAATGTATATTTCGCCTGAGGCTTGGAGTTGAATACATATATTTTTAGGGGATAAGGAAGTACAGGAAGCAGGTAAGGTCAGGATAGTTGTGAACAAAGGCATAGGGGTCTGAAACAGCATGCCCTTTGGCCACCTGCCAAGTGTGAAATGGTAGGTTTACAGAGTACAATGAAGAAAGGGGAAACATTGTAGATGGCAGAGTTCATACCACAGAGGACTGAGTTTGTCATTCTGAGAAATTTAAATATATTACCTAGGTAACAAAATCTAGTGAAGGGGTTTTAAGCAGAGAGACAGTAACATGATTAAATTTGTTTTGAAACAGATCACTCTGAAGGTAGATGGGTGGCCAGACCAAGAAAGTGATCCAAAGGAAGAGATGAGAAGGGCCTAAATATGACCTATAATAAAAATAAACCCATACTACACATTTAAAAAGTCTCTTGACCTTTTTCATAACTTGATGTATTTTGTTCAGGAATTGGCCAAACCAAAAAGAAATTATTTTTAATGTTTTAAAACATTCATAGATCCTAGTATGACCCAGCTCATTTGTTAACAAAAAGATAACCATTTAATCTTGCACGCTTAAGAAAGACTTACCCTCTCTGTTACTTTATCAACTTCTATGTACATGAAGTTGAGGTTTTGATCAAAATGTTGGTCTTTGAATACGCCCTTCCGAATCATCTGGAAATAAAACAAATTAAAAAAAGAACTTAGTTTTTAAACTATTATGAAACAGTGTGGCTTACTAACAATTTAATACATAACAAGTCATGAATATCTAGTCTCTCTGGGTTTGCTTTCTCATTTGAAAATGATCTCAGATTGTTTGCTCTCAAGAGTTTAACATCTTTTAAAAAGCTCATACAAATGCCTTACCTGAAACAACTTAATAATATGAAATTATTATAGCAATAAATATGAAATTAAGTTACTCCCCAGGTAGTAACTTAAACCAATTATGATATCAAGTTGTGCTTTCACTATTCCAAACTGAGGATTAAACAAAGACTTAAAATCATTTGTTCTTAGACAGGAAAAGTATTACACAATTGGGCCTTTTCTTTCAACAGTTAAGAAATCTGAAGACATTTTACAAATTATGCTCAAATAGCCCTAAAATGATACAGGTCAGATCTCATTAAAATAAATACCAACAGCTAATTTCTATGTAATTCTGACAAGTCCAACATAACATAAGCTGAAATTATAAGTCTAAGATATGGCTCTCAGGTACTTTTATAAATCCCTGAAGTTCTTGCTTTGTGTTAATCAAACAGAAATTGGTATTACAGCTGAAGCATTAAGGATGAGTTTTATGTTAGAAAGTTGTCATTTCAAGTAAATTTTCTTGGTACCTTCCTTTACCAAATAACTTCCAAACTTTAATAAGCTGATTGCCATCAAGTTCCTCTTTCAATGTTCACCCATTCCTCCTCTGATGACTGAGCCCTTCCTTACATCTAACTAACCTGACCTGCATCTTTTTTCATTTCAGCTCTCAAGCATGTTTATGCTGTTACCAATAAGGATGTTCTCTCAAGAACACTGCTGCTTCTGAAAAAACAGACACATGAAACAGTCATATATATATACATACACACATATATATATGGTGTTTAACACAGTTATTATGTTCATCAATTCTCTCTTCCTCAATTCCAATTCTACACTACTTTCTGCTTAATTCAAGAGGGTAAAGAACAGCACAAAGATTTTAGAGGCGAAAAGCAAAAGTGTTCTATTCTCTTTTGATAGCCCTTGGCTGATCAGGACTACTAATTTAAAGACCAGAAATGAGAAAGAGCTAAGAGAATCACAGTAGCCACATATACTTGCCACTCTGCAACTGTTTTATAGCCATTAGTGATGAGCGTCAGCAATCTATCAGTCAGTCTATAGGGAACTAATGCTAAGACCTTAAAAAAATACAAGCTCACATTAATGTCCTACCTTATTTGGCATCTTTCCTTTGAGATCCATGGCGAGCTTCAACATGTGGTTATTGGTTTTGCCAGGAAATAAAATTTTTCCAGTATAGAGTTCATATAAGGTGCAACCTACAGACCACATATCTATACCATAGTCATAGCTTTTACCTATAACTGGAAACAAAAATGGAAGTTTAAATACATGATGATGAAAACAATGAACTACTATTTATTTTCATTAATGAAGTATTAATTTAGCTTGAACTATATAACCACAATCTTAATAGCTTGCTTTGGCATTAGTTTCATGTTTTTGCCCATTAATTCTTAACAGAAATGAAAACTTAAAACCTTAAAAAATGAGGGAATGGGGAAGGAATTGAAGGGGCAGAGAAAAATGTGTATTTCTTCTTTTTTCATTTCACCTTTGGTAGAGGTGCCAATCAGCCTCAACCAAGGCAAGAGGAAAAAACAAAGGTCCCAACACCATTCATAAATCTGATAATCAGACCTTGAGTAATAAAGAGCAGTCTTCTAAATTCTAAAGTCAAGGATTTTCCACAACTGTTTTTGCTACTCTTGCCAGACATGATCAACTACCATCATTCCACCTGAGGATTAACTTGCTATGGGGTTCCCTTCCCCATGAATGACCTCGCGCAGCTGCTGAAGTGTGATGAAAACAGTACTTAGACATTCAATATGCTGTTTCCATCATATATGATATGGCCCAGGTCAAAGAACATTTAAAGAAACTTACTGATTTCAGGAGCACGATAAAATCTACTGACAAGATAAGGAGTTATGTCATTATCCGCAACGTGTGAAGCCGACCCAAAATCACAGAGCTTTAAAATAGTTTTTGATTCATTAACCTGCAAAACATTTTATCATGGAAGTTTAATTCATGCCAGGAATAATTACGACAATCAGATAAAAATAACTGGCTTTGCGAAATTATTTCCAATACTGAGAACAAAGTCACTCATTTTAAAATTCCTTTTATTTTATAACTCAATTTCCTAATTATGAAAAATTAAAGGCTACCAAATATTTAATTATAATTAGTAAGAGAACTTTTCTCAGTGAAGAAATATGGGATAATGCAAAGTAAAATTAATTTTAACCAATGCTATTTAGAATAAGATGGGGTAGTAAGAGAAAAATATCACTGACAAAGCATCTTCTAAAAATCCCCAAAACACCTGAATAAAGCTACTATTTAAGGAGCACAAAGACATTCATTAATAAGGGATCAGACTTAGATTAACTTTCAGTTGACTTAAGTTAACTTTCAGTTGCCAGAAAATTATGATGGCAACAGAAGAAGGATGATTCAGAATAAATTTGGACAAAAAAGGAATAAAAACGTTCATCAGAAGCTGCTAGACCATCCCAAATTTAGCAGTCACTTCAAGTCTAAAAATTATTAAATCCCTTAAATATAAAGAAGGTATTAGTTAAGAAAGTGTTAAATATACTTGGCAAAACTGATAATCATGAACTCTGTATTAGTCATTTGTTTCTTTTTTCCTTTGTAAATACTTCAACATACACAGTAACAGTGACATCTGCTGAGAAAGGCTGGAGCTGCTCCCATGACTGCTGCCACTCATGAGTCAGAAGCATGTTCAGGATTAACAAGTGCAGATAATTCATATTCCAGAGTCCCTTCCCCCCTTCAAAAGAGACACACACAAATTCCGAGTTGGGACTTGAACTTGGCCTACTGTTCCCACCCAAAAGAAACATAACACTTTAAATAAATAACCCTAAGCACTCCTTACTGGGTGTCCTAAAGCCTGGTTGGTGTTACAGACTGGTCCATTATACATATCCATGGAATTAAGCCAATGATAGAAATGATTATTTTTAACTGACACATCAATAAGCATTCTCTTCATCTGGGGGATCAGTAAAACAGGTATCTTGAAAATGAAAAGTACTTTCAAAGCTTGTTAAAGTATCAACTGCATTTAGCTACTTAAATATGCAGTTGCTTCCTGGCAGGGGGGCTCAGCTGGCTGGAATATTACCTGTACACAAAAAAGGCTATGGGTTCTATCCCTGGTCAGGGCACATACCTAGGTTGCATGTTTGATCCCTGGTCAGGGCGCATATAGGAAGCAACCAATCGATGTTTCTCTCACATCAGTGTCTATCTATCTGTCATTCCACCCTCCCCCCCAAACCCCTTCCTCTCTCAAATCAATTAACATATCCTTGGGTGAGGCTTAAAAAAATGCAGTTGCAATAATAGCAAGAAAAAACCCAGGACCATTTCAAGATTAGAATCTACTAACAGATCTGTCTGTCTAAAATGCCTTAAGCAATAGCAGGGTTATCTACATTTAGGTGCACTTTAGTTTGGCTACACAACTTCTACACCCTCACAAGGGATGTGGTAACTCCTACTACACCGATGGCTAAAGTCATCAGCTAAAAGCTTTGGATTTTCATTAAACAGCTCCATGTGGTCTCTGATATCTATTTTGTCCTTCACGAAGAAGGGAAAATATTCAGTGTCAGAATCTTTGCAAAAATCTATACTAGTTTAACATTAACTCATAGAAAAATGAAGTTTTAAAAACAAGTGCTTTTAAGATACTGGCAAATGTCTTATTAACCTCCATGGTGGTTACACAGATGTTTGCTGTAAAAGTCTCTTTAAACTGTACATATTTTTATACATTCTTTGGTATGAATGATATATTTCACAATTTAAAAAGGAAAAAGGATTCAGGTAAAAATCAACTATTGAGTAGGCAAGTCTACAATCCATTCATAATGTACCTACCATTTCATTGTAATTAGCTCCTCTAACCAAGTTATAGTAGATATGCAGTATCTTATAAACTCAGACCAAACATACCAAAATGGAATACCTCATTATTAATGTGGTGGTGTAAAAGGAAATATTGTGTTTGTGCATTAATTGCTACCTTATGACATGTATATCTAAATTTCAAAAACAAACACAGTGAATCTGCACGCTACCACATCAGAAGTTGTTAGTTAAGAGAGGTCAAGACTATGAAAGATGCTTTTCAATCTAATACCTAACCATAATGGAGCTTTAACTATGTTTGGGCTCCCAGAAGGCACAGCTTCTAACGCAATAAAAAATAAGGGAAAAAGAATTACTCCTGGGCACCTTTAAACTTAACTCCATATATCTGCTTAAGAGAAGGCAATTCTCTTAAACGTCCTTAACTCCATCAGTCTATAAAATTAAAGAACAAAGAAGTGTAGACATACCTTATTTCAAAACAGCGACACGTGCAGCACTTTTTTTTTTTCCTGATACTAGAGGAAACCCATCATTACTATATTAAAGCGCTCCTGGGATTTGTGTGTACTCTGAATCCACAATCAAAAGGAAATAATTGGGACAGTGGCTTATCTCATCTTTATATTTTAAAATTTCATGGCTCAATTACCAAAAAAGTAAAAATTGGTAAAGTCATTTGTAATGGACACTAAATATAGTAAATTATTCTTCTCAGATGTTATTTCTAGAATAATACAGCGGTAAGCTCACATTACTGGTAAGGAGGAATATGAACATGTAAGGCAGCCTGATCGTTTGACTTACCAGGATATTATCTGGCTTGATATCTGCATGTAGAATATTGCATCGTTTAAGGAGTTTCAATGCCAAGAACAACTGCTGACTATAGGATCTTACAGCTTTAATATGAAGACCAACATCTTTACCATATTTTTTTAACACCTCTCGTAAATTCATACTTTTAGGAGAGAAAAAAAAATTAGGGGTCAAAATGCAAAATGGACATTTAAAAAAGCAAAAGCATTTAAGCATAAAGTAAAATTAAACCCCAAATATGGATTAGAATGAAATACTCTGTTCAAGAACCCCACGCCAAAACTTTGAAAAATTATTCTACACTGAAATTAGAGCATATGAAATAGTGTGTACACAGCACAATTTTCCAGTAACACTCAAATTTCCAAAATAACTAGAAAGGCAATGATAAAATGCATATTGATTTTAGAATGGATTTATATTTGAAAGCCTAGCAACGAAGTTGTGCTTTTGAAGATCAAAATTGTATTTCTAATTCCACTATTCCCATTTGTTTTCATTATGACTTAATCCTTCCTTGAAGTACTTAATTTTCAGAGAATTTCTCTTGTTGAGCTGAAGGCTCTAAGTGATTAGTAACTGGCATGTAATGTGCAATCCATTAATGTTTATACATTAGTGATTATCAGAAAGCCAGCTCTACACCAGAAGTTAAAAAACAAAAACGAGAGCAAAATGGAAAACAAAAAATCAAATACCCAGAAAATCAGTCATGGCATTTATCTAAAGCAGCACTTTTCAACCATCTTCATTTCATAAACCAATTACTAAAATTCTGCAGCACACCAAAAACATATTTTTTGCTGATCTAACAACAACAACAAAAAATAGGTATAATTTTGATTCATTTACACCAGACAGCTCTTGTTGTGTTGGCGGCTGTCATATTTTTATTTGACAATCTAAGGGAAGAGAGGTCAGTGCCCCTGACTAAACAGTCAGGTACTGCATGTTTTAAGAATTCTTGCAGTAAACTGACTGAAAATCGCTGACTCTGAAGTAAGGTTGGTAGAGATAAAGAAGCTTAATTTTCAATGTATTGTATAAGTTTTGATTCTGTACCTGAGAGGCTCAAATACAAGACAGAGATGCTGTTTGTGATAAAAATGTCTGAAGAGCCGCAAACAATGAAATTTGTCATCAGGATCAGCATCATTAAGTTTTTTCAAGAATTCTAGTTCTTTTAAACCAGTTTTTTGCCTGAAATAGAAAAGAAAATATGGTCAAAATTAAATACATCCAGAATTCAGGAAAAGTAATAAATATCTGCTAGTTCCAATCTGATGCACTATGGGTGATGTGTTAATTAGTTTGTATTCTTTTTAAAGTAGTAATAATAAATTTGTGGAGGAATAACAAGACTCTGTATCATTTACATGATACTTTATACTTAATCAAATACTGTTTTCATACTGTTTGGAAATAATTTCCAAAATAACCAATCAACAAAACAGAAACAGTGAGCAACAAACCCACCTTGCTTAAGGGAAGTCAATCTTACACATTTTATTCTCAAGTCTTGATATAAATATTATGTTCAACAAAAGTGGAACCATACAGTGTACAGTCTTGGTTCCTTAGGAGTCTAATTAAGGAATATCTCACTAAATATTAATATTTGGTTACCCTCTGAAATCCCAGTTATAATTTGTCAATAAGCTACATTTAAAAAAGTTAGTGTCTACAATACAGGGGTTGGGATAACATCAAACCAAAACAATAAAAGAACTTTTTAAGCCTAGGGCAGCTTAAGACTGTAGTATAAATCTACAACATTTCTTTCTAGTGTTTCAAAACTGACAGTAAATTGCCTTTAACACCAGCTCCGTGTGTGGTATAGATTATGTATTAAAATGTGTGTGGTAATTATGTAACTATTCTATTAAAGAAAAAGGGAAAAAGATAAAATATACAAATAATTCTCAGAACTATCTGATAAACCAGCTTTCCTTTTTTTCACCATATTCTAATCACTGACAACTAATCAATATAATTCTTTTATTTCTCACCTCTGGTCTTGAATTTAAGATATTCATAGCAAAAGATGGGCATTAGACAAGTAGCAGAAGGAAGGAGTCTAGGTTGGTATTAGTGCACACAGGAGGTACTGGAATATGTATCAGCCTTTAGTTCTAGTACTTCACGTATAACACATGGCTATAAATTAAAAATCCAGTCAAAAGAACTGCTTCTGTCATTTTATAACTGCAATGCTTGTTTTACATAGACTGTTACTTTTTTTAATGGCACTTAAAGATATTTTCATTTGTGAATACCTGTGTTGTTAAAGGTTTTATCATATATTTTTCTGAACTTACATGAGCTCATTGTTTCTGATGATCTTTACAGCCACTTCTTGGTTGGCTCTTGCATTATCTCTGGCTCGTACAACATTACTGAACACACCTTGACCAGTGTAGCCATACACATTGTAGCGCTTATCCAGCACTTCACCTATGTTCACACCTAAAGGAGTAAAGTAAATCAGAATTTTGACCAAACAGATTACCAAACAAAACTATGAGATGTACAGAATAAATTAAAAAGTAGGAAAGAGCTCAGTCACTTCAAATGTGTCAAATTCTACTGTATGCTCGGTTTACTAGACACTCTAGAGAATCAAGGCAAGGGTTCACTGGTCACTCTCTTTCATAATGTGGTTAAAATTGCACGCTCACTTCCAATCATTATAGAAGGAGACTTTCTGCTATCCTATCATATGCTGATGCTTTTAACATTGAATGTGGAAGAAATGTGCTGGCTGAAGTGTTTCCAGCTGTAGTCCTGCATGACAAATACAAGGTCCTTGTGTGTTGTCTTGGTTTCAGATCAAGACGAGCAAGCGATGGATCCCTTCCTTCTGGAGAATTATCTCATGGCTGAAAATAACTGTGAATAGAATTAAACTGCACATCAAGTCTTTACCTCACTTCAATTTGCAATGTTTCTGGGTTGCTTACTGAAAGAAACATGGACTCAGCGGCTGCTAGATGGGCCACACTTTTTAGGTGATGGCACTACGATGTGACTTTTAGGGTTCTTCAAAGTGTAACTGCATCAGTCTCATACTTTTACAAAATGTTACAATGAACTCTAAAATTAATAAGAATTGTGAACTTACGATAATAGCCCTCTGCATCAGTCCAGTTATCCCTGAGGTTAGGATTCTCCTTGAAATCTTTTCCAATACCAGCAGCCCGAAGACGAGCACTCTGAAATTGAGGAGGCAATGTGAACTTTGAATATCCACTAATCAAGTGGACATTTAAAGTGTTTCCTCTAAGACAAAAATGGGGGAAACCAACTATAATTTAATAAAAACATTTCATGCCAAATTAAACTCTATCACTCATGTAAAATGTGACACAGATGAAATATGATTATCAGAGTTCCTGTATCACTATATAATGTTTAGGAAAAAAATCAACAAAGTATCTTTAAAAACCTTGGGGAATATGACTAGAATATAAATGAAAATAAAAACTCAAACCAGATCTGATTTTCTATAGGCATTGATAGAGAACAGAAATTATAGATGGATACTTAGTTAACAATCACTGTACAACTCTTTCTTCCACAAATTCTCACATTTCTTTTACTACTTTGTCCATGTAACACCCCTTGCTTCTCTTCCCACATATGTATGAAATGTCACTGGCTGTACTAGTTATGCCTGTGAGGGAAATTAAGAGTTATCTGGCACTTCTGAAGAGTCTTTATCACACATCGCCCCCTGTTCTGTTGCAAAACATGTATGTGACACATTACTTAAGTCAATTACCAATGTCTGCTGGGTTCTGGGCACTGGCTGCTTGTCCTATTCCATTTTTAATTTCCCTGTTATATGTTTATCCTTCCCACCTCCTTTTACCAAAGCTTCCTACTTCCCATGTTCTCTTACTTTTGAATATTAGTTTTAAAACTTTTCTAAGAAAAGGCACTGATAAAAATCGCTAAAGGAACAAATTTCTTAACCCATTCCTTATAACATTTTCACAATTATATGATTTCTATTAGGCTCCAAATCCTTAAGTTCTCTATCACCTACAATATAAAAGCCCAAAGTGAACTCTGCTTTAATAAAGGCCTGAAAATTGTTGACATCACCTTGTCTCACCTAACCACCACACACACACAACACACACAGTTTGGAAATCTAAGAAAAATGTTGTTTTGAAAAAGTAACTACACCTTTAGGTCACTTGGTATTTACTGGGTTGGCCCAAAAGTTCATTTGCCTTTTCCCAAAGATAAGCTCTAGTAGCATTTAGTTGTCTTTAACTTCATTTGAAACAATTTTCTTAGATTGTATTGTGACAGCTGCCATATCAGTGTGTATTTAAAAAAAAAATTATCAAAATTGGTGAACTTTTGGGTAGCCATTTTAATACTGATGATGAAGAAAATATACATTTTCAGCATGTTATGCTATATTATTTCAAGAAAAGTAAAAACACCACTGAAACATAAAAAAGATTTGTGCAGTGTATGGAGAAGGTGCTGTGACTGACTGAACGTGTCAAAAGTGGTTTGCGAAGTTTAATGCTAAGATTTCTTGCTGGGCAATGCTCCACGGTCAGATAGACCAACTGAAATTGGTAGCAATCAAACCAAGACATTAATTGAGAACAATCAATGTTATACCAACCGGGAGATAGCAGACATACTCAAAATATCCAAATCAATAGTTACTGGTAAAAATGAAAAATGTCTTATTTTACAGAAAAATACCACATGAACTTTTTGGCCAACCCAATAACTTCTTTTATGAAGCTCTCAAACTTTTCTGCTGTACTTATTTTAAAATTTTGACTTAATGTCAGACTTAAAAGAAAAGTTGCAAAACTAGTACAGAGTTTCCAGATACCTTTTGCACCTAGGTGTCTGAATGTTAACATTTATAAATTTGCTTTATCCATCTCTCCCACTCTCCTCCTCCATTTATATATATACACACACACACAAATACATACGTGTTATCTATATTTTTTTGGTTAATAGTTGTGTTTTTATGACTTAAAATCACTTACATCAAAATACGCAGCAAACATATCATCAGATTCTGTAAACATATCAGGTGCCAACAGCTTCTTCTGAGATGACCCTTAATAAAAATTAGCATTAATTTGAAAAATGAAGAGATACAAATTAAAGTAGAAATAATGGAAAACCATTAATAGCAATTCAAACTTTTTTCCTCTTGCACATCAGTTTTTCATTAATAATCAACTTAAAATCACTTTATAACACTTAAGATATACAAAGCCATCCACTTTTTCCTAAAAGGGTACATTTCATAATGTTGAAAGATCTAATACAATTCTTTCACCAATGTTAATATGCTAAAAGTAAACAATTAGGTATTAAAATGAACGTACCTCTTTAAAAATTGTATTTCTAAATTGGAACTTAAATCTCAAAAGGTTAGTATCTCCATTAAAAATACAGGTCTATACATATTTCTCTCCTAAAATTTCCAAAAATCCCATTTAAAAAGAGGGTAAAAAATTAAACAGTTCCTTGAAAAAAAGACTGCAAGTTAAAATTACAATGAAATACCATCTCTCTCTTATGAGACTGGCTAAAAATCCCACGCATGACAACACTCTGTTAACAAGGCTGTGAATAAACAAGCATTCATACAGTGCTTGTGTATGGCAGTAATTACAGAGGTGAATTTGGAAATACACAGTAAAACTATATAATATTCATACACTCTTCTGGTCCAGCTATTCCATTTCTAGGAAACAACCTCAAAAGTACAGTGGCAAGCATAAAAAACATGTCTTAATGTACAACGCTATTATAACTAATGCTCCAATGAACAGCCAACAACAGCACACTACACATCATCATTTAAGACGGACTCAATAAACTATGGTACATTCATTACATTGGAATAATATGCAGCTATAAAAAAAGTAAAGATATTTTCACACAGATGAGCATTTAGAGTGTGCTTTTTTGTGCCTGTGTAGGTAGAACACAAATACATATACATGAAAGATATTTTAATTTTTAAAAACCCAGAAAATTATTAAAAATCAAAAGCAAATAAAAATAAACCCAAACCTATCAAACTGGTGGTATAATACAGAGAATTATTTCAAATGACTTTAAAAGAGATTTGTGACTATACACCTTGGAATGCATCCTAAGTACAAAAGGAACCGTTAAATTTCACATTGCATTCAGCACTTTTAATAATGATAATCATAATGAAAATTCTATACACAGTAAAACTATACACAGTATGAAAGTTTCAAAATAATAATCTGAGTTATATAATTGGAACCAAGTTTTTTACTGTAAAAGAGATAGAAATGTAAGATCAAATTAGGTAATATAACCCCTATAATCTCAAATTTTAACTGGAAATAGTATGAATTCCTCCTTTCTAAAAATGTATATATTTCTTAGCTTTGTCTATGGAAAAGGCTCAAAAGTAATGGGCACCTCAAAGTGCCCTATCTCAATGATCATTTTCCTACTAAATGGAACTGGGGTTCCTAGGAGCAAGGGCTCATTCTGTTCTGGAGCAAGATATGCATGAGGTGAGCCTGGGATCTCTTACTGTGGTTGAATAGGAGTCAGAAAACTGAAGACCAGGTCAAATTTAGCCCCTGGCTTATTTTTGTATAGCCCATTTGTATATTTTTAAAGGTTTACAGAAAAACATCAATAATATTTTGACATGTGAAAATTTTATAAAATTCAAAGTTCGGTGTCCATACGGTTTTTTGGGGAGCACAGCCATGCTCATTCATCCATACTGGCTGTGGTTGCTTCTACACTACCACAGCAGACTTCTACAGTTAGAACAGAGGAAAAAAAACCTCAAATAATTACTAATGCCTGAAATGTTTACTATCTGACCTTTCACAGAAAAGTTTGCTGACCCGACCTAGAAAGTAAAAGGGTGTATTAAATATTCCAGGATTTAGGTCAAAAGACATTAGAAACCGACTTGAAAGGGCTCCTTCCCCACCTCAGTTGAAGAGAGAACAATCTAAGCTTCAAAAAGAAAAATAATACCAATGGATTGGAATACAAGTACTAAATGATAACAACTGAAAACCCCATAAAAATTTCATTGGTCATCTGTGGAGGCTGCTAGGGCACTAACTATTCTATGCTAAAAAATTGGTCAATAAAAGGAAATAACCAAACATTTACCCTGCATTTCCTGTACAAACTATATTTCGGGATAACTTATGAATGGAAAACTTAAGACAATCACACACCACTTGCCATTTAATGTGATGATGTAAGTACACACCACCACTTATGAAATATTTTTGCCAAAGAAAAGTAAACCTAACTCCTAACTCTCTAACATTTAACTGCTAGTTTTCAAGAAACACTGAGGATAGAGGAAATAAGATAAAGAACACAAGAATATGGCCAGACAAAATCAAAATGGTCAAGGTTATAGTACAAATGGCCCTAGTATCTTCGTGCCGTTAATAGCAGTGGGATGGGGGGTAGGAGGAAAAAACTATTAAGACTAAAACAGACTTAAGATACTAAAAACAAACTTACATACTTCAAATATAGTAAGTGCATCTTATTTGGATTTTCATTCAAACTGCCGTTATGTCTTTAACAAAGATACAAACTGAAATATCTACCAATGAAATAAAATCATAGCTAGGATTTGCATTATAATACTCTGGAGCAAGCCAAAGGGTACGAATGGGAATTCAATATACTGTTCCAGTTACGTGAACTAATAAACATTTATAGAGAACATTCATTAGGACACATTCAATAAATACTGTATTACTCTAGGTTATTAACATTCCTAATCTCTTTCACTTTCCCCATCCCAAAACAATCTCTCTCATGAAGTTACTGAGCTAAGAACTCAGAAAAGCAGAGTCTCAACAAAAATCTAACTTACCATTATTTTGTTCAACTGTCATTAGATTATGCTTGGCTTTTACTGAGGCCTCAAATGTATCAACATTTTCCCGTTCATACTCTTTAACATCAGCAGCTACCCTTTCCAGAATGTCGTCTGGAGAAGGTGACCGTGTTCGAGTACTGCTCTGGGGGCTGCTGGGTTCAGATGGCACAGACATATTGCTATCTTCAGCAAGATACTTGTATTTCTGTAATAACAATACAATACATTATTTTCATAAAATCTGATGCTATCTAAATATATTTGCTAAGAGATGCTTTGTAGTCAAATAATGTTAAAAGTTTTTAAATGGTATTGATGCCTTGAATGAATCAGATCCACAATCCCTTATACATAATTCCAAAATCCACAAAACTCTAAAATAGTTTTCTATGTATGGTATACACTCATTAGGTGGCAGAACTGACCAAAACAGGTGGAACACTATTTTATAGTCTTATTTATCTCCCCCAGCATGGACATGATATGCCTCGCTGCAGAAGTATGCATGTATTTGATGATGGGGTGCAGTTCTAGACCCCACTGATGGGGCAAATATACACAGATCCACCACAGGACCTTTCTAAAATTCAAGTATTTCTGATTTCAGAAGCATATCTGCCTCCAAGGGTTGAAGATAAGGGACTGTGGACCTGAGCAAGGACAAAAAAAATTCAACCAAGTCTTTCGGAATATCAATTCAATAATAATAATAATAATAATTTAATAATAATAATAATTTAATAATAATAATAATTATTATTATTTCCAGTGTCCCAGAAAAATTTAAGTTTCCTCTGGAGTTCCAGTTTTGCTCTATAGTCAGCCACTGGTAATTTAAGTCCTTTCCTTCACTCTGACATAGCATTACCTATTTTATGATTTGTTATGCACGTTTATGTGAGTTGCCACAACTGTTCTTTCCTTTTGTCTGCTGTTCTCTTTATGATGTCTAATCATTTTTCACGTCCTTCAGAATTCTTCCTCTCAACTCCATTACACTCAACCTTCCCATCATTAACAGAAAATTCTAATGATGATGACAGAAGGTACTTTATAGGGACTGACACCCATAAAGGATCTAGTGGTCATGGCTTTATTTCAGGATTGCCAAGGAAGAACTGACAATCTTCCAAAGCAGCTCACCTTACCATTAAAAATAACTATATAAAGACTATACACGACACTTTCCCCACTCAATTTTTTTAATCACCTAGCTCTAAACTAGTCTTAAAATTATTTTTGAAATGTTCCGTTAAAACTATCAGATATTAAGAAGTTTATTTTCTTCCAAATAGTAACAAGCATATTTTTTTGCTAAATGAAGTTCCTCCAATTTATTCTATACTCACTTATGAAGGTTTTCCTGTTCATTAACTTAAAATGATTTCTTCTGAAACCTTACTAATGAACAGGTTTTCCTGTTCATTAACTTAAAAAAGCAAACTTCAAATTTTGTCTTAAAAAAGAGGTCTATATCAATCCTATGTATAACAGAAAGGGTAACCATTTCAGATTTATTAAGACACAATCATTTTTTTCAAGATCTATTGAATTGCTACTACTGTCACTTCTTTGTTCAAGTAAAAAACCTTTATTTTACTAAAATATTGATTATTTAAACGAGAACAGATAAAAATTTTAATAAAATCACATACCTGAACAATTGCTTGCCTTTGTATTCTTCTCTGTTCTATTAATGCCTCTTCATCTTCTTCTTCTACATCAAAGTCTTCAAGGCTTAAAAAAAGTTAATACACACATATATAATTAATTTTTAAACACCCTAAGATATCCCAAAACCATAATTTTATGCTTTAAAAATAAAAGCTGGAAAATGTAGGTTGGTTATCAGTAAGTTTGAGCAAAAGTCGTAAGCTATCTTACTGTCTATTTTTGTTTCTAAAACTGTCTCAGTGTCTGGGTTGAAATTCTGGCAAGTAATTTAACCTTCTATGTCTCATTTTTACCCTTATCTGTTTCATGGCACCAAAATGAGGAACAAAAGAAAGATCCTTAAATTTAAAAAATGTCTTCACTGGCTCTGTCATGACCTTAGTATTACAAAGTCATTTTATTTCTCTATCCTCAGTTTCCACACCTATAAAACAAAGAGGGCCAGGAAAGATCAATAAGGTACCTTCTCTGGGTCATAGAGCCTTTGAAAGCTATAGATCTTTTTCCATCGTAAATGCACATGTAGCATACAATATGAAGAGGAATGTGGCTCTGCCTCCCAACACTGACCCAGACTGGTCCTAACTGTCCACTAAAGAAAGAACTCCTCCACGATCTTCAAAATCCCTCCCAGTGCAGCCTTTTCTGTGATCTGCCTAATATCCACTGGGCTCTGAGGGAGTTAGGATCTATGTAAAACACCTTCCCCCCATTCAGTTTTCTTATCACCTAGCTCTAATCAGGGTTTCATCCTTAGCACTACTGACATTTTGACAGTTCATTACAGGAGTCGTCTTGTGCACTGGAGGATATCTAACAGTATCCCTGGCGTCTAGCCACTAAATGACCTAAAATGTCTTCAGACATTGCCAAGTGGGGAAGAAAATCACTCCCAGATGAGAACTATTGCTCTAAATTAGTCTTATTTATTTTTGAGATATTTTATTTAGACAACTAAGTTTGCATTAAAAAAACTTCCCTTGTTGTACAATTAGGCACAGAAATGTTTCTGCATTTTCCACATTTTAACATGCAAATCTGCTACCAAATAGGCTCACTTGCAAAGTATGTATCATTTTACAAACTAAAAAGTCTAAACTTAGTATAAAAATTCCCCCCCCACAAAACTGGTACTAAGACTGGCAAGATTATCTAATACATCTATTGTTTCTAATAAAAATAAAGAAGGGAAAGAAAGCTCATGATAAAGTAATGGCCCAATATTTACTCTAGCCAGAACTGAAACACCCAAATTCAGAAAACCATATATCCTATAAAATATGCACAAAGATTAACTTTTAAACTCAGAACCAAACAAACAGGCTCACTTACAATATTCAGGTGGAAAAATAAAGATTTACGTCAAACAGTGTTTCTCTAAATTAGAAAAAAAAAGTGAGAAAATGTCACTCTTACTTATCTTCAGAAGAAGATTCCTGCTCAACTTTCATTCCTTCAGAAAGACTTCCTTTAAATTTATCTTCCTTTACTTTGCTTCTGCTCCTACGTCTACGACCACCCCGTGATCGAGACCGCCTTCTCATGCGTGATCTGCTCCTCCGACCTCTGTCCCTATTTGAGGAGAAAAGATTATTTATATACATATATACACACAGTTTGTTTTTGTTTTTTAGGTTTAAAGTTGGGGAGGCTGTGCTGTGTTGGGAGCAAGGGTATACAGGAACTCTGTAGTTTTCAAAAGCTCAATTTTGCTGTGAACCTAAAACTGTTCTAAAAGTATTAAAAAGTCAATTAAAATTTTAAAGTAAAGTAACATCAGAAAGATTGGATATAATCAGCTTAACTGAATGAAAATAACTAAAACATAGCTACTCTACTTACTGACTACAAAAGAGCACAGAGAACTATGGGGTAACAGAAATGTTCTATATTTTGACTATGGTGGTTATACCGATCTGTTTGTCAAAACTCATATTTACACAAAAAAGGGTGAATTTATTTTATGTAAATGATGTTTCCATAAACCTGATTTTAAGATCTCTGTTGATAAGGTATGGTAAGGACAAATGTGACAAAAATCCTGAGTTTAATTGATACGGCCCTCAGACATTTTTATAAATGCCTAAAGGTTAACTGCCTCAGGTTAAACAAACAGAAACTGTTATCATAGTTCAAGCATTAATGGTCAAGTTTATGTTAGAAGGATGTAGAACTCCAAACACACAGGCTGTGAGCCTAGAAAGGATTGGCAGACTCCCTCTTAATCACATATGACAGCCATGTTTATCTCAGATTTCTTCTGAAACCTTACTAAAAGGACAGCAAAAGGCATAATTAAAAAGTAAATCTTCAGGCAAAGAAAATGTGAAGAGTCATGACAGTCAAGATGCTAACAAAATCTTCAAATACACAAACCGGAAAGGGTAGTTGTAGATCAAATCTAAATATTAGTCCAATAGGGTAAGGTAAAAAAGAAACAAGTTAGTGCGTGCCACAAAACCCCAGAATGCCTCAAGAACTGGAGATACTATGTCCTCTGAAAGATAAAGCATGAGATAAAAACTAAAAAGAACTGGTTGAAAGCTTTTATGAACAGCTTGACTCTATATATTCCCCATCCTGACTTGGACAGAAAATGCCAACCATCCCCCCCTTCACATTCTGGCAGAATACTTAAGATTTTTTATAGAGAGGTGCTAAGATTTATTTTATAGAGAGGTGCTAGTTGTAAAAACTGGCCCAAGGTACCGGGGAGGCACTCTACTGAAAACAGGATTAAGGGGAAGTTTACATAATGAAGGACCAAAACTCTAGTACCAGTTATGTCTGGACTCTCCAGCAGGATTTGAGAGGATTCGGGAAAAATCACAAACCCAAAGGAAAAGATATTGTTGTTGACTGCTAAAGTCTCTACTTAATCACCCTGAAGTGACACTTACTAATCCACAAGTTTCACACTGTCAGAATGGAAGAAAGCTTCTATTTGGTGGTGCCTAACTTTTAAATCAGAACAAGCAGCAAGGAAGGATCCAGTCAGCTGAGGAAAGTCTTCAAATGAAAAGGTAAATAAGCAGCAAAAGAAATATGGGAAAAAACAAAGTATAGTTGACCCCTGAACAACATAGATTTGAACTGCATGGAACACTTATACATGGATTTTTTTCAATAAATACAGTATTTTCTCTTCTTTATGACTTTCTTAAGAACATTTTCTTTTCTCTAGCTTATTGTAAAAATACAGTACATAATATATATAACATATAAAACGGGTTTTAATCAACTGTTTATGTTACTGGTAACACTTCCAGTCAAAAGTAGGCTATCAGTAGCTAAATTTTTCAAGAATCAAAATGTATACATGAACTTTTGATACACCGAACCCCCTGTATTGTTCAAGGGTCAACTATATAGGTAAGAGAAGAAAACTATAAAGAACAAAAAAACTCCACAGAACTCATTATCTTTGAAATAAGAGATGCTATTTCCATAAAACAAAAGTAAAATCTTATAAAAAATAAACAGCCAAGAGGTCTTGAAAATACATATATATGTGAGTTTGGGGGGAAAATAAATCAATAAAAGGGTAAAAAAGTAGAATGAGAAAATCTAGACTGAAAGTAGAACAAAAGGACAAACATAAAAGACGAGTAAGAAAAAGAAAAAAAAATCAGTGGAATAACACAGACGGTCCAATGGGGAGAAAACAGAAAACAATGGGAGAGAAAGCAAACAAAAACAGAGAGAAAATTTCCCTGAATACCATAATCATCCTGCTTTAAAGGACCTATCTAGTGCCCAGCAAAATAAATGGAAAGAGTGAGCTACATTATAGTGAAATTTCAGAATTTATTATATTTATATTTATATTTATAATATTTATATAAATGCATATATATTTAATTATATTTATTTATTATAAAAAGAAAGGGGCAGGAGCAATAAAGTCCTGTTAAAAACTGACATCAGAATAGAACTTCTCAATGGCAATACAGGAAACTAAAAAACAGTGGAATAACAACTTCGAAATTCTTCTTTTTAGAATATATGACAATTTCAAAATTCTTAAGAAAAAAGGATGTCAACCTAGAATTCTATTCCTTGACACATCAGCAATGAGAATAAAAGGTATTTTTAGAGACATATATCCCAAGCCTACGCACTTCCCTCAGGAAGCTACTGGAGATTCATTACCAAAGCAAGCAGGTAACACAAGCTGGCAATGGATAAGAAAATGGAATCACGACAACAACAACAACAGCAAAAAAACACAAGGAAATACCAAGAGGATAGGAAAACAAATTCTACAATGATAACTGTATAAGCAGGGCTGTCAGTCAGTTTGGAGCCAGAAGGCTAGAAGCATTAGAATGAAAGCCCTCTATTTGGCTCGGTAAGGAATAATATGCTTATGATCCTAATGATCGCATCTGGAAGCATACAGAAAGGTGATGAAATCAGGTAGAAGAGAAACATATGACGGGGTAATATTAAAAACTAATTGTCCAAAGTAGAAAATCAATAAATTATAGGGCAATAACTTTAAAGAATTTAAATATACACATGCTTAAATAAAGCATTTCTACTTTAGGAATCTAGGATACAAAATACTCAAGAGATATGTAAAGATCTATCCAGTGGCTGCAGTATAAGCCTTTGGTATACTATCTCTTTAAACTATATTCCTGTATTAGTTCAATTAAAAATGTTGAAAGATTGGCAAATGAACATCCATTTACGTTTTAGGTGAAAATATGTAATACATAGTAATGATTTTACATTGATTCCCTGCTTTAAAAGCCAACCTTTTTGATTAACCAACTAACTACTGACTACATGTGCTTCACATAAAATGGTTTCTACTATTGTGAATTAGACAGGTCTTTGCCCAGTCTTTCACTCCTACTGAGGACATCATCATGAGGCTGTGTTCTTAAGTTAATAGAAAAGTAAGTATGGAACTGTAAGACAGACAGGAAACTTGGCTGCTATGATCTATCCTAGTTAAAAAAAAATCCTAAGCCTAACTCAAAAAAATATTCATCTCTCAAAAATGGAGAAAAAAAGTCCCACTTTAAAAAGACTAAGTTTTTGATAAACTTATTTATTTAAATTTGAAGGAAAGCTATATTAAATAATCAGAGTTTAATGAATCTTTACCTCCTCCGAGGAGACCTGCTTCTTCTTCTGGGAGACCTGCTACGCCTGAGTGGGGAGCGAGATCTCCTTCTAATGGGAGACCTACTCGCTCTTCTTCGGGTTGGAGACCACCTGCTGATCGGACTGGCATCTTTTGATCTCTCACGTCTACTGAGGATATCGTCTCGAGGTCGTGTTCTTAAGTAGACCAAATACAAGTTAATAGAAAAATAAATCAAAATAAGTAAATTTCTTCTACTTAATAAACATCTTTTGTTTTTTTTAAATGGATTTTTGAGAGAGAGAGAAAGGGAGAGAATAGAGAGAAACACTGATTTGTTGTTCCACTTATTTATGCCCTGACTGGGGATCCAACTTGCAACCTCGGCATATCAGAACAATGTTCTAACCAACTGGGCTACCTGGCCAGAGCCGTAATGAACATCTTAAGAAAGGGCATGCTACTGCAGTGATTTATAAAAATCCTTTTTTTTGTGTGCTTTTAGGTATTACTCTAATTTTTATCATTAATGTTTATTAACTTTTGGAATCCTGCAAAAATGTTCTTAGGAAAAAAGTTCTGTCTTTCCACAATGTTTGTTAGAAGACACCTTTAAAAATAAATGTTTACAGTGCTCGCTTTGGCAGCACATATACTAAAATTTGAATTATACAGAGAACATAAGCATGGCCCTGTGCAAGAATGACAAGCAAATTCATAAAGCATTCCATATTTTAAAAAATAAATAAAAATAAATGCTCACAATGTTTAAAAGAAAAAGGCCAAGCTAAACTAAAGGTAGTAAACACAAATTAACATTTTGTAACAAAGCTTAAATTTAAATGATTACAATGATGTTTTAGTGTTATGGCAGGTATACACACAAAAAGCCTATTTACTCTGGTCTCAGAATTTAAAGAATTGTTAGAGATTATTCTTATGGTTACAGTCACTGATTCTAATCCCAGTTAAACAACTCAAAACTTCCCCAGTGAGTAATAATATTCCGTTTCCTAAGTTTAAAGACTTTTATTTCTAAATTTTGACATTTTTGCAATTGAGTCTTATTTTTAAAATATCAATTACATATAATAGCATCTTACTACCAGCATTACTTTACAACAAGAGGAAATATTAAGTAAGAGTTTATAAATTATAAATTTCCTAGAAGGAAATTTGGCAATAACTTTTTAAAATATAAATGTACATAACCTTAGACTCTGCAGTTTCACTTCTGTGAATCTATTCTACAAAGAAACCTCACACAACCCATGGATATCTTTGCATACAATCATGAAAAACTAGAATCAACCTAAATTTTTATCAGTTTCAACAAGAGAATAATTAAATATATTATGGCATATCTATATTGTGAAATATGTTGCTGTTACATAAAGAATTTTAAAATGTCTTTATGTACTATCAGAGAAGTGTTTGATGAGAAAGGGCTAGAAAGACAGATACCTGTGACAGCTGAAAAATAGAGGGAAAGAATTAACATGCTTTTGCATTATTTAAATTTCTCTTTAATTAGTATTTCTTCTGGAATTCAAAACACATTTTTGTTTCAAAAACTGAACTCTAATCCTTAATAAACTTCAAAATATCACACCTGAATATAAATTGAGAGCCCAGGATCATTAACACACACTTTAGAATCTGGCCCAGCAGTTCAGTTGGTTAGAGCGCCATCCCAATGCACCAAGGTTGTGGGTCTGATATCCAGTCAGGGCACATAAAGCAACAACACCGAATACATAAATAAGTGGAACAAAGGGATGCTTCTCTCCCTCCCCTTCCTTCCTCTCTAAACTCAGTAATTAAAAGAAAAGAAAAGAAACACTTTAGACAACATAATTAGCAACATTAACAACTGCCTCAATGCAGGAAAGCTAAAGGGGCCATTTTTATTACAATGTAATTTAGAAGTAAAGAATCAAAAGTATCTCTTAAAATAAAGCTCTTTGAAAAGAGTATTCTTGCTATTTCTTGAAAAAATGACAAACCCTAGCTTATATTTGTACCCATACCCAGTAAATGCTAATATGTAATAATAAATGGCTATGAATTCATATCCTTACACAGAATAAGCCAACATTCTCTTTAGTGAACTTGGCCGACAATTTTATATGCTTAAACACTTAATATAAAGATATCTGAAAATCTGTTTCTAGAGTAGTATAGCTAGTCTAAACAACTTCCCATCCCTCCCTACCAAAATCCTTTCTGTGCCTTAATTACTTATTGTTTCCGCAATCCTGGTAAATAGGCAATCTAATTTTTTCATTTATAAACTAAGTATGACAGTTACTCCACTTCATGAGGAGAGAATCACAAGAATTTATGAGAAAACAAGTGATGGACTGAATGTATTATATGAATATGATTTTCATTATTATTGGCAAAAAATAAAATCATTTCTTATACCATTCTTCCTAAACTTAAGAGGGTTTTTGCAACAACTGATTATAAGTATATGAATTAGTAACAAAAAATTTTTCCACTTTCAATTTCATTGTACTTTGGATCTAAAAGAAACTATAGTTTCAGTTTATATTAGAATTCAAAATCATGCTGATTTAAGAGAACAAACACCACAATCCTTAAAACGGACAGGTCCTTTTTTAAAAGTAAAAAATTTCAGCCTATACTGTTCAATGAATAATCCTCCCTAGGAACTATATCCCCTTCCCAAAAACAGAGCTTTATCTGCCAAATTACTTGAATTTAAAAGAATGGGTCTGCAAAGTAGATACAAAATTAAGAACTTGAAAAACAAAACTATCTGTTACCAAGCTGAATATATGCAAACTGCCCTTAATTAAGATACACAATGACAAAACTGCAAATATTAATATAGTTAGTGGAATAGATTATATTTAAAAATATAAAACTCATTATTATCTCATCTTTCATCATCCACAAGTTCTAATTTCTCCTTTAAAATCTGCACTGGTAAAAAGCGGTCGCATTTTGAAAGCAAAGTACCTTGGGGAAGAGAGTCGTCTCCTTTCTGGTTCTCTTCGTTTTCTTTCCAAAGATCGGCTCTTGGCTCTTCTACCAGGAGACAGAGTTCGAGAAGGTGATTTGCTCTGTTTAGACCTCCTATCATTTAACAGTGGAGATCTACTTCTTCTTGACTTATCACGTTGTTTTGGAGACAAACTTCTTCTTTTAGGACTACGACCAGGCCTTCTACTAGGTGACCTATTTTCTTTCCCAGAAGAAGCATCTTTAGAGGGAGACTTAATTGGCTTCTTTTCTTTATCAGTTTCAGACCTTTTTGATTTTCTCTCTTTGGACCGTGACCTTCTGTCTTTGGATTTATCTCTTAAGTCAACTGGGGATCTGGATTTTTTGCCTCTATCACGACTTCTACTCTCATTTATAATTGGGGATTTTTTTCTGTCTTTTGACTTACTTTTATCTTCTACTTTAACTTTGTCATCAGCAGGAGATCGGGCCTTCCCAATTTTCTCTTGAGAACGCCTTCTAAGGGTAGGAGATTTTGATTTTCTTGCTTGATCTTGAGACTTACTTCTTTTGGATGGACTTTTGGACTTTTTCCTCTCCTTTGATTTGCTCCTAGTTGTCTTTTCTTTAACTATTTCAACACCTCCCTTACCTTTCTTTTTGTCAGACCTGTGTCTAGTCCGTTCTTTGGATCTGCTTTTACTTCGTTTTTTTGTACTATTTTTATTGTCCACAAGTTCAAGTTTCCCCTTTGTAGCTGAAGATCTAGTACTAGACCTATTTCCATTTCTTGCCTTTTCATGAATTTCCCCCTCTTCTTCAGAGCCAGATTCATAACCTTGTAATATGAGCCCCATCCCCGACTGGACCTTTCCTTCCATTAACTCATTATCAAGTTCAGCTTTAATCAAGGCTCTCTGTTTTTCCAAGTCTTCCAGCAAAGCTAAGTCATCAAGTTTAGTTCTTTTTGCTGGAGACATACCTTCTTTGTCAGAAGCATCAATAACCTCTTTTCTTTTGTGTTTCTTATGTTTATGCTTATGTTTATGTTTTTTATCCTTGTCTTCTTCTGAGGAATGTTTATGTTTCTTATGTTTACTTCTGTGTTTATGCTTCTTTTTTTTGTGACGACTGTGCTTATTTTGAGATTGGTCTTCTGATACTTCTCCATTTTCTTCATTTACACTTTTTTCAGAATTATCAGCATCTTCTAGCCTACAAATGTATCAAACACATTTTAAAATCATATCATTTATCAAGCCTTCAGGATCATAATATAATGCTAAAATACATCTCAAAGTAATACATAAAATATTTACATAATAGCTTTAGACATTTATTTCAACAGCATGTGGCAAGAAGTGAGTTCAATAGTGACTTAACCTTTAATGTTTCTAATGGTTGAACTCAAATACCAAAAGTATTTGAGGAAATACATAGAGAGGAGGTTAAAATAATTACACTTAATAAAAAAAGGGAATCCAAACCAGATAAAATGTTAATATCAATTTAAATAGTCGCTCAGTAACTTGATTTTTAAACCAGCACTTCCCACACAGACTTAACACTAAAAGAATACTCCATTTTCTTTTTTTTTTCTCCCCATAAAACACAAAGACATACACTGAGAGAGACTAATCACTTTCTCCACTTGAAATCCAGAAGCGTATGTACATTTTTTTAATCTCTGGGGCAAATACTGAGACATATCCAAAATAAGCACTCCATCATGTGCACTGGGTGGCTGATGCTAATAGTAACTTTCTAACGGTTAAAGCTTCAAAGTAAACTGACCAGGAGTTAGGACTCTTGGCCTATAGCAGCCACTGAGCAATCCTGTGGTTGAACCACACTAAAGGGTCTTTTGCAAGTCAGCAATTTTTCCAAAATCAGCAATTTCACAAGGTCCAACATAATATTTGCTCAGTGGGCTATTTAATCTTCCTAAGTTTCAAATGAAGAGATTAGTTTCCCAAAATATGTTCATATTAGTAGGTGGCTGTTGTGCTTAACTGTCTGGGCTATCCTAAGTTTATGATTCTATATTATTTTGCTAAATCCTTGATGTTTAGTATTCCCAGATTAAACAAAGACTACAACAGCAATATTTTACCGTTTAAAGACACTCCATACTCTATCATCATACCCTAGAATATGAGACCAAAACCAGACAAATTTACTTGAATTTGGGCCATCATACTATTTTTGGAAGAAAATATGAATTATTTAGTCAAAGTCCTTCAAATTATACACTCCTGTACTTTTAGTAAGTTTTTTATGCTGCATACTACAAATAGCTCCTTACAAGGTAAGAAATAATAAATCTATTCAATCTCTTTTAACATTTTAAAAAATCACCTGTACTTAAATATAGACATTAGGCCAGGTAGCAGGAAAACAAAGATGTATAAGACCACTTTCGGTCTCCCTCAAGAAAATTATAGTTCAATGGAAAGAAAGTGTAATGATAATGACATAAGGGCATTATGGGAATACTGAAGGATTACCTAAAATCATTTTGAAAATAACCATGGGGAGAATCTTGTATGAGATTACAGAGAAACCCAAGCTATTTGTTAAGCAGGAACTTTGCAAATAGGAAATGTTTATTGGGAACGTACATGAGCTGAAATGCTATCCTAGAGAATGAGTAAAAAATTAACTAGAAGGGGAAAGGGAAAGTGTAAGGGGGGAAAAAAATGACCCACCCCCCCACAAACCAAAAAACAATTATATATAACAAACTGTAAGCTGATCATTGTTGTCAGGGCGTCAAACTTGTGGAAGAAACTGGTCTAATGAAGGTTAAGATCTCAACGGACTAATCCCAGGAAATGACAAGATACAGTATGAGATTCTGGGAATGAGTGGTTGAGATAAAGTTACAGGGTCACTGGAGTCAGAGACCCAGGAACTACAAGGTAAGATTGTTGGATGGGTTGTCCATAATGACACTGCCATTACAGCAGGGGTTGAAGAAAAGTCTGGCCCTTCAGCCAGGACTGTGTTCAAAAAGGACATACTGAAGGTATACTTGAAAACTTATCAGTTGACAATGAGGAGGTATGCAGAGCATAGAGAATGTAACTACACATGTCAAAAACTTTGAATTTTTTAGGTGTCAGACTGCCAATCTCCATTTCTGGCAGTACAGACTGTGAGAAAGCAGAAAGTATTGAAAGAGAGCTGCAGAGGAAGCTGCATCTTCTGTTGAGGGTCAGGTTTTAGTGTGAGCTTGTTTCCAACAGGGTAAGAGAAAACAGGATAAATATAGTAGCATTCTGAGACTATCAAACATTTTCAAAAGACTTGGAAAAAGAAAGTATAATATCTTTGTAATAAAAAAAACACCCCAACCCAACATGGTTTAATTGTGGAGGGGAAATCACAGCTTTAGATAGACAATACAAAGACATTTCAACTTAGTTCTTTGTACAGGCTATACCCACATATGGGGAAACCCTTCCCCAGAAATCTTCCATCCCGCAATACTCCAAACGATTTAATCACCTCCCTCAAGAAAAATCTGCTCTTTGACCCCTTTTCTAAATCTTCCTATAATTTCTAAGTCCTCCAAGAAGTTTCCTTCAAAATTCTTAAGTTTACCAACAGATTATCTAACTCCCAAGACTTCTGAGAATTGGGGTCCACATCATGAGGCCCAGAGTTACCTGAGAGTAATTCCCATAGGTGACCCCAGTTTCTACTGAAATTTAATAAATGTTATCTCAAGAAATACCTAGGTTACTGATAAAAGTGTTATAAGTATCTTAGAGCCAGCTAGGTTAACCTTAAGAATCCTAGAGTTCTCCCACACTGGAGTAAGACATAAAGCAGAACTTCACTTTCCTCAGCTGATCTCTATGACAAATTTTATAGAAAATAACAACTGAAGTCTGACTAGGTAAATTCAGGAAAACTTGAATTCAATGAATCAATGGCATAACATATTACATATTATGAGTCTGTGTTATGGGAGCTAATTTAGTTTTATTAATGACTTTCTTTTAAACCTTTACTGAAAAGTTTCTTGTTAAGAAATGTGGTAATATCATCACAAGAAGAAGGGTAAGTACAGTAAGGTATTCTGTGAGCTAGGGACCACACTCATATAACTTTCATTGCAATATACTGCAATGAACAATTGCTATAATTGTTCTACTTTATTTTTGCTAATCTATACTTTATCATAGATATGTATGTATAGGAAAACATGGTACTGCTATACCTTGGAGCTCTTGCAGGTTTAGTTCTATACCACCAAAATAAAGTGAATATTGCAATAAAGTGAGTCACAAAAATTTTTTGGTTTCCCAGTGCATATAAAAGTTATGTTTACATTCAGTTTAGTCTATTAAATGTGCAACAGCACAGTTTAAAAACAAAGTACATTTCTCAATTAAAAAATACTTTATTGCTAAAAATGCTAACCATCAGCTGAGCTATTACAATAGTAACATCAAAGATCACTGATCACATATTACCGTAATACAGTAACACTAAAGTCTGAAAGTGTGAAAATTACCATAACGTAACACATAGACACAAAATGAGCAAATATTGTTGGAAAAATGGTGCCAATAGACGCACCGATAGATTTGCTCAAGGCAGGGTTAGTACAATCCTTCAACTTGTAAAATGCAGGATCTGTTAAGTGCAATAAAATGAGGTAGGCCTATATATACAGAAGTTGGTACTATCCATGTTTGCAGGCACCTACTGGGGGTCTTGGAATGTGTATGAATTCCGTATATAAATTCCACATGTATAAATTTACATTTTGCAATTTAACACTACACTTTGGCAGGTGTGTATTTATACCAACCTGGTCTATAAGAGGTTTGTCATAAAACAATACTGATTAAGAGCTGATTAACATCCTTCAAATCACATTACTTGGAAACAAAACTGAGTTAAAAGTGCAGGCAATATGGGAGTGTTTAACAGTATTTATTCCTTTGTTTTGTAAAATGCAATGTACCAGTTTCATCTTTCAAACAGCCTAGGTCTTGGGGTATCTAGCACAATAAAAACAGCCATGAACAATTTTAAAATAAAGTGACCAGTTACCAATCACAAGTGTTATTTTAACTCCCTTTTTCACCATTTTATTTTCTTCCCAAAAGAATATTCTCTTTGACATCTTATTTGGAAAGCATTCAATTTATGCTTTGGAGACAGAATGGTGTGCAAAATGAACGCCACTGCTTCTTTACATTACATTCTTTACAGGGAACGTAATTAAGCCTATTTCTCTAACAAGTTAAACTACTTTAATACAGAGCTAATAGAGATGTAAAAATAAGAATGAATCCAAAAGACCAACTGTTCTTAAAACAAACTCCTTGGCCCATACTTTTTCCAAATTAGGTTTGGGGTTAAGTTTCAAAGAACTGGAACTATCACATCAAAATATGGATCTTTCTGGGACCCTGGAAATAAATAAAAATGATTTCAAACTTTAAAGGTTAATTTTAAAAGGAGCCACAACATGGTAGACCAGACCATAAAATAGGTAGGAGCAGGGTTCTAGAGCCAGACTACCTGGGTTTAAATCTTGGTGTGTTGCTTAGTACAACTTTGGGCAAGTTAACCTAATTCTTCTGTGCTTTAATATCATCATCTATAAAACATGGGAAATAACAGTATCTACTCCATAGGGATGTTATAAGGACTAAATAAGTTAATATTTGTTCAGAGCTTTGAACAGTACCTGGTACTTGGTAAGTACAAATTAAGTCAGTAAGTCAATGTGTATTAACATGTAAATATTTAAAACTATCCAAAAGGCTGAGTTAGCTCATGAGACTGACAAATGTAAAAGCACTAAAAAGAATTCAGGAAGCTTAAAACTTTTTTATATTTATTTTTTCTAAATGTTCTACTTTGAATAGGTTCCATATAAACTACTCAGTGTCCTCTAAAGAACTGCTCAGACACTACAGTACATCCAGCATTCACTATGAGCAGCATACATAGTACTTGCTTTCACATCAAATTGTTTTCTTTGTTTTCTAATAATTGCAAGTGGAACACATATAAACCAAATATTCCATTTATACCAAGTGTTCTGTGGGGGATGGGAAGTAGAATTAATGACTATCTCAATGTCACTCATATTGCAGAGGCCTCAATAAAATTATTTATTATTATTAAATCTAGTATTTGAATATATAAATAAAATATGGCTGAAAGACTCTTCAAAATGAGTCTGAACTGTCCTTGAAATCAAATGAACGGGCACAATACTACAGAACTCTATAAACAGATTACTAGAATAATCAACTGCATAGCATAAGACTTGAACTGTACTGTCATAAATACTGCAACTGTGCCATGCTGTGAACTCGATGAGAAACAAAAAGAGACAAAGTCTAGTTAAAACTTTAGAATCCACCTGTTCTCTTCTAAGTCATATTGTGACGATAATAAAGCAGCTTCCAAAAATCTTTAATGAAAAACTTTACTGTCTAGCTGAGTAAAGCAAATGATTGAGGAGTCCAACTGTTTGCACAGCAATGAAGTATGGGGTTGTCTGGTGGCAAAGATTTCTCCTATCTCTCAATTCCAAGTTGCTGGGAGACTATATCTACCCCTTTCCTAAAATGGCTGAAAACAAATCGGATCATGCTGATGCAAAAAATGGTCGAAATAGGAATACTGTTTTAAAACCCAATCTCTTTGATGTTCTTGTTTGAATTTTCCCAGCATAAACACGAAAAACAAAATACTGGTATCAGTTAAGCAATTGTTAGTCTCTGCAATATACACAAGTATGTTTTCACTTGGCCGCATCAATTCTTGTATTAGCTTAATTATAGACAGAGTGCTTGGATTTGGAAGGAGCCAACAATTTGCACTACTTCTTCCACTCGTACTCCCAAAGAAACGTTATAAACTCAGGCCAAAAATGCCAGGCCTCAAATTCAAGGACTTGGTCCTACTTTGTCTCACGTTTACAAGTTAGCAAATAAGCTACCAACAGGCAGGAGTGAAAATATCGGGTGGATGCTGGAGTAAAGAGTACAGGGGTGGGGAGACGAAGTACACAAACTACAGCTCTGAGATGGTCAAAGAGTGTGACCCTGGCACCCCTTCTCCTCTCCGCTTTCTAATTCTAAAGCTGACAGTAGCAGGACGACCGAGGTACTGCAGGCGGAAGGATGAAAATTTTAGGGCTTGCCCGGGTGCCGCACTGCTCCTTGGATGCCCAACGCCGATGCTGCTGAGTGCCGAGGCCACGGAGCTCCGCCCGGTCCCCTTGGGAGGGAGAGGAAGGTGCGACCACACTGTCGCGGCAGCCGCCGAGCGCACGGGACCTGTAGAGGCCGCTCGCGCCTGTGCCTCCCAGGGCAACAACGCGCGGCAGGCCGCAGCCACCTTGGACCCCAACAGACGCGGCCTCCGGGAGAGTGAAGCTCGCCGGCCGCCCGTCCGCGCCCCACGCTTCCCGCCCCACAACGTATTGAGCTGGGAAAGGGAAAGTTTGGCTCTCGCCGTTAGGCCTGAACTTTCCCGCCCGCCCGTGCAAATCTCCACCGTTTGCCACTCGGCAGTCCCCAGGGCTCCAGTCTTTCGTTCCACTCAGAGTGACTACTTACTCTGGCTGTTCCCGCAGAGACTGAGCCTCCGCGGCGGCCATCTTGAACTTCCTGACTCCTCGGCGGCGGTGGCGGCGGCGGCGGCGGCTGCCCGGACGGTGGAGGCTAGTGGAAGTGGAAGAAGAGAGAGCGGATCTGTCGCGCATGTGCTAAGCGCGTAGGGAACCGTGGAGCCGAGAGTCCGCTCTAAGAATCCGGAAATAAAAGTGCATCCGGGGACAGGGCGAACCAGCGTGATGACGCAACTTCCCCGGACGAGGGGGCGTGAGGAGCTGTAGGTGGTGCCTGCTAAGGGTTTAAGGCCGAGCGATTTAGGCTTACCCTCTAGCCATGTTAGAACGGAATGTTTACATTTTGGCGCTTGCTGGACAGGGGTGCAAAGGGAGTGGGCTATGGGTGTCCTGTGTGCGGTTCCAAGAACCGGTTTTACTCTGGGCCAAGAAGTTGAATTAAAATTCTCAGCTAGGCAAACAAGACGATGATTTTGCTTCTGGGGTGTGTTGGAGGCACAGTGAATGCCTTTTTACTGGCCAGATAATTAGAAGTCCCTTTAAGGGGAAAGTTTGTGTAAAGGCGTATTGAGAATACTGGAAAGTTAGAGCTGCACTTTGAACGTACATGTATTTTAATATGTAACCGTCACTGATACAGTTACTTGAAACTTAGTTTCAATTTTTCCTAAATCCAGGGGAACGCAGGAGTCGTTAGATTCACTGGTTCTGTAAACTGAATTTTTAAGTAGTATTTCTTGTTATCTAATTTATGCTTTTCTATAATAATGGATTACAGTATGGGACTAAATGAAGCACTATATGAGAAAACACTTACTGACTCTTGGAGAGATTTCAGCACCATGTAGGATTTGATACTGCTCTCGCTCCCTCAAAAACTATCATTCTCCATAATCTGGAACCTGAAAGCAGGGTAACCACTTTCAGTCTTGTAATCATTGAGTTTGGGATTGTCTTGGAAATTTGAGTTTGGAATATCTGGGCTTCTTATGTATCTTGATTTTCAGAGGGGAAGGGTTACAGCTATTCTTACAAAATAAATACCTGGTTGGCTGATTCCCAAACATGTTAAAATGTGAAGTATTTTCCCCTGATGGACTCTGTTATTATAGAATACTAAATTAATCTTTGGATAATTAGTGAATTTCCCCCACCCCCATTTTAGCATTTCTTTATATAGTCCTTAATTGTATTATTATTTTTTCATGAAAGATTTCTCTTTTTCTCCTTATCTGGTTCAGGTATAATAACTTGGAAGACTTCTTTCAAAGGAAAAAGTTTTCATAGATATGTTTAAAATGGTTTCTATTTCAACTGTATATTTATGTACTCATAGAGTGTATGTTAGGATTTCAGAGTTTTAACTGTTCCTCTCCCTCTAGATTCTCATCCCTACGCATATTTTTAAAAGTATTATGAATTTAGCCTTGTATGTACAGTTCCTTGCATTATATGCTTCCTGCCCTCATGAAGGCAAGGCCATGTGTTATTTTGTCTAGAATAGCTCAAATGTTATTCAAAATAACACAAAACAGTAAATTATTTTAAAAATAATTTTAAAATTAAATGACCATAGTGTTTGGAGTGCAAACCTATTACAGATCTCTTCTTAGAAGTGCAAATCAATAAGGGATCTCGTCTTGGATATAAAGTAGAATAATATACTTTAAGGCAAAAGAAGCCTAGCCAACTGGTGTGAAGGTAACTTGCTTATGATGAATCAGTTCCTAAGTGTCAAGCCAGGATGTGAACTGAAATCTAACTCCCAAGGTCTGTTCTCTTTCCTTCTTACCATGCAGCTTTCCACACAAATGTCATTTGTTTAGCATCTTATTTATTGAGCACCCGTCCACACAGTTCTTTTTCATACAAATGTTTTTTGAGTAAAAGGAATGAAAATATCACTGGATTGGTATCCAGAAATACCTTATTTCCACAAGATCCAGAGGCTGTAGTCTCTTCTCGCTGATTAGTAGAGAGCTCATAGGCCTATCTCAACTTCCTCAACTATAAATTTATCTTCCCTGGTCACCTTCAGCTTTACGGTTTTTTACAGTATGCTTAGTGTGAAGATTAAGCGCTCCGAGTATGGGGAAGGATGGATAGAGAAAGTAGGTGCTAAGGATGTTCAGGTTTGAAGCCAGATTATGACTGGCTAAATTTAGATTTGGACAAAACATTTTTTTTTTTTAAGAACATAGTAAAAATAAGCCCTGGCTGGTGTAGCTCAGTGGATTGAGCGTCAGCCTGTGAACCAAAGGGTCGCGTGATCTATTCCCCAGCCAGGACACATGCCTGGGTTGCCGGCCAGGTCCCCAATAGGGGGCGCTCTAGAGGCAGCCACATTGTTGTTTCCTTCCCTTCCTGTCTAAAAATAAAATAAAATCTTTAAAAAAAAAGGAACATAGTAAAAATAAGTTTTAGGAAGTTATGCTGGCAAAATACTTCCTTCAAAAATCTCACCAAATTAGCTCGCAAAGTACTACTAGTACAGCGTATACACTAGGAAGGGGGTTTGTCAAGGACTCACCCAAAACTGTGGCCACCCCGGATGGCCAAAAGAATGAACAGGTGGGTCCTAGAGCAAATTAAGCCTGAAACATCACGGAAGGCAAAAAATGACAAAATTAAAGCTGTTGTGGACACATGAGAAAGCTGAGTCCTTTAGAAAAGACAATATTGCTGGTAAAATAGAAGGCAGCAGGAAAAAAGGAAATATGAGGTGAATTGACTCCATACAGAAGCCGTAGGCATAAGTCTACAGGCTCTGTGTGGGGCTGTGGAGGACAGGACATTTATGGACACCACTCAAGTTGCCTGTAGTCGACTGCACGTAACACGCACACCACACACACCTATGTTGCTGTGGTGGTTTTGGAAGACTGGGGTTTTTTTAACGATAGTGTAAAAATTAAGGCAAACATCTTCTTACTACTTTAATCATTCAGCAAGCGTTTATTAAGCGACAAACTTAAGCTCAACTTTTCATTTTCAAACTTTAACCCCAACCTTTCATTCTTGATGCTTTTCCTCCTCCAGTTCAGCAACCTTTGCACCGGGAACCTGCCCCGGCAGTTGTCATTTCGTAGGAAACCCTGCAGAGAAGAACCGAAGGAGTTGAGCGGGCCTCCGGCTAATTCCTGGAGGGGCGGGGCCTCAGCGAACAAGCGCGCGCTTCCCGGTGGGTGGGCGCTGGGCCTGCACGTCGCCCAGGGAGTTGCGTGTGTGCGTAAGTGCGTGCGGGCGTCCGAGGAAGGGGTGGGTGTATCTGAGAAGTACTGCTCTCGGCAATCCCTGGCATTTCCTGCCCTGAAGCTGCGGGTCCAGGCTGTTCCTCTGGCTTCTGGTCAGTTCTTTCGCTCTCGCGGCGCCTCGCTAAAACGTCTGTTCAGTCGGCCCGAGCCAGCTCTCTTCAGCCTCTGTGATCCTCGGCACTATTCCTGACATTACAGTCGAGGTGGTTTTCCGGAGCCGCCAGGCTTGCCGGCCCGCTAGCCTTACCGAGCAGATAGAGAGCCCAGACCTGCTAAGCCCCGCGTGCCTGACACACTTAGCTGAACCCGGCGGAGCCCGCATTCAATAAAGCGAAGGTTGACTCGATAAAGAGACGTTGAAAGCTCAGCGCTTGGCACCGCCCCCCAAACAGTACCGATCAAGTTTATTGGCCCGGAATCAAACGAGGTTTTGGGGACAAGCATGCATTTTTGAACATCTCGACTTTTGCCATCTTGCTTACTTTTAAGTATTATTACTTTCATGCAAGATACTGTTCTGGAAATAGTTTGAAAATGCCTTAGAATTATTTTCCTCCCTTGGCAAAGGATTAACTAAGCTACACTGTCATCGTGAATCGCGTTAAGCTCTCAATAGGCTCATTATAACGTAGGCTATAAACAGAAATGAAGAGCACCGTAAAACAGTTTGAAGAACTGGTCCACCGAGAGTAACCAGATCTAAGAATGTTGTAGATCGCCCTTTGGATAATACTCCAGTTTAAATCTAGACTTGGAATTTGTTGCCCTTTGGGAAGACACTGGGCTGATTTTTTCCTTTATTACAAAACAGTAACTTTTCCTTTTTGTGAAAGTTAATTTAGTTTTTTTGTTGTTTTTTTTAAAGTAGTTCCGATGCGTTCATGAAAATCTAGAAAATACGGTAAAGCAAAAGGAAACAAAAATCACCCAGAGTTACATTACCCACACTGAACCCACATTAACATATTCGCTTATGTTCGCCTATTTCCATATGAAATATTAAATTTTCTTGTACTCATATATAAAATGTGATAGTTTTTTTTCATGTAACATGCCCATCAATTTTTACATAATTCTAGTTTTAGTAAATACTTATGAAACTACACAATGTTGCTTTCCTTTGTTACTGGTTGTCTAAATCCTTTCAGCTTTGCACTGTTGTATATGAGTATGATGAGACAATATCTAGAATAGTATTTAGAACATGACCAAGTCAGAGATCTGGGCCTCACCACTTGTTCTGCAACTTCAAAGAACTTATTTAAGCTTTTTGAGCCTCATTTTACATGAGTAGCATAAGAATAATCATTCTCATTACATGGGCTTATTACAAGAATTAAATAATAAATGACAGTGCTTGGAGCATATATTGGCAAATACTAGATTTGTCTATAAATGTTTGTTTTATTTTAATTTGTTTCTTTTCTGATTTTTTGTGACCCACATGGTTTATTTCCAAATTTCATGTATAGTTAAATACTATCACCACTAGATGTAAAAGGTACTATACACAGCTTTTTATACATTTTGTTATATAGTAATAAATAAAAGCATAAATAATACATAAATTAGAAATCTTTGCAATAAGAAAAAAAAGAATATTGTCTATAATACTTCTATCTGTAGATAAATTTTATTCACATTTTATAATAGGGCTTATCCTTTGTCACTTGATCATACATTTATACATGTATTAAGATATTTTCAAAATAGGATTGCGTTGTAAATGCAGTTTAATAACTTTCTGAGTAGGGCAGAGAAGTCAGTGTGAAGAGAGTGCAGTGCTTAAAGAAGTAAGGAAATTAAGCTGGAAAGGGATCTTGTAGGATTTGGATTTCATTTAAAATTTACTGGACAGTAAGTCCAGGATTGAGGAATGGCAATTCGTTTTAGAATGTTCACTTTGCTGCTGTATGGAGATAGATAGCAGGGATCAGGGGAGGAAAGGTGGAATCCAGTTACTGTAATTCAGTAATCTTGCTAAGTGACAGTGGTGGTTTAAAGCAGGTGGAAGGGGAAAAAATGGTTGGATTCTGGATATATTTTGAAAGAACAAGCTGTAAAATTCACAGATTGCTTGAATGTGGGATGTGAGAGACAGAGACTTAAAAGTTTTTGGCTTGAGTAATTGGATGGATATAATTGCCCTTTACAGAGAGAGGCAAAGGGGAGCTGATTTTAAGTGGGGGAGGGGGTGAATGAAGAGTTCTGTTTTAGTCATATTATTTTTCAGAGCCTATTAGATGTCTGTTGAAAGTGGGGTCTTAAAGACCCAACGTGGAGGTATTGTTGAGTTGTCCATTTCTACCTTCATTTTTGTGAGTTTTTGGTACTTGTTTTTTGGTTCTTTGTTATTAGGTGCATGCATGTTTATAAATGTTTTGCTCCTACCCACATCTGCTGTAATTTTATTAACAAATATTTCTATATGTTACATTCTATGTTACAGGCTCAGCAATAAATATATATATATAAATATATAGATATATAAATAATAGTGTGTATGTTTATTTCTACCATTGCTTGGTTCTTGTGTGCATTTTAAAACAACTTTATTGAGCTACTTCAATAATTTTTAGCAAATTTACATACTTGTCAACCATCATTATAATCCAGTTTTAAAACATTTTTATCACTCCAATAATATTTTCTCATCCCCATTTGTAGTCACTCACCATTCCTATCCCTACTCCCTGGGAAACCACACATATTGTGTTTTTCTCTATAGATTTGTTTTTTTCTGGGCAATCATGAGTCTGTTTTTTAAATTTTATTTTTAGTGTATTGACAGTATTGTACAATTACTACCTGTTTTCTAGTCCCAAATGTTTCCATCAATCCAGAATAAAACCTCAACTCAACAGGCTGTTTGCACCTATTCCCCAGCAACACAGCTCCAACAATCAGTAGCCTGTCTCTATAGATTTGCCTATTGGATATTTCATATAAATGGAATAATACATTATGTGACCTGTTGTATCTGGCTTCTTTCACTTAGCATAATGTTTTTGAGGTTAATTCACATTATACATTATAGTGTGTATTGGTACTCCGTTCCTTTTTATGGCTGAATAATAGTCCGTTGTGTGTGTGGAGGGGGTTTGTGTGTGTTTATAAATATTTTTTTAATCACTTAAGAGAATAAAGGAGAAAATATATATTATGCTGTCTTTCGTAATTAATTATTGGTGCTGTTTGTTTTTTTGTGTGGGTTCAAATTACTGTTTAGGGTCACTTTCAGTCTGGAGAACTTACTTTAATGTTTTTTGTAAGGCAAGTTGGCTAGCAGCAAATTTTCTCAGTGGTGTTTATCTGGGAATGTCTTTATTTCCTCTTCATTTTTGAAGGATAGCTTTGCTGGTTGCACTATTATTGGTTAACAGATTTTTGTTTGAGGATTTTGAATATGTTATCCCACCACCTTCTGTTGTTTCAGCTGAAAAATCAGCTATTAATCTTACTGGAATTCCCTTGCAAATGGTGTGAATTGTTTTTCCTCTTTCTGCTTTCAAGATTTTATCCTTATCTTAGGTTTTCAGCATTTTTACTATGATACATTTATATGTATATCTTTTTGCATTAATTTTACTTGGAGTTCTTTGAGTTACCTGTATGGATAGATGATGGTGTTTCAATAAATTTGAGAAGCTTTCAGCCATTATTTCTTCAAATGTTCTCCTGCTCCCTTTGTCTCTCTTTCTGGTAATCTCATTATGTGTAAGTATGCATAGTAGTGTCCCACAATTCTCTGGGGCTTTGTTCATTTTTCTTCTTTTTTCCTCAGTTCTTCTAATTGCATAACTTCTATTGTCTAGTTTGTTAATTTTTTTCTCTCAATTCAAATCAACTGTTGAAGCCCTCCAGTGAATTTTTTATTTCAATTATTTTACTTTTCAACTCCAGAATTTCCATTCATTTTTTAGAAATGTTTTTCATTATTGACATTCTGTTTACTGTGACATTGTCTGTATACCTTCCTTTACTTCTTTAACTATGGTTCCTTTAATTCTTTGAACATATTTACGAAGAGTATTTTGAAAATTTTATTAAATCCAATGCCTACTCTCACAGGCAGTTTTATTATTTGCTTTCATTACAGTGTACGAGGTCACACTTTTCTGTCTTTTTCAATGTCTTGAAATCTTTCATTGGACGCTGGACATTTTATTCATTTAAGTATTTTTAAAATTTAAAGCTGCACTTTCTTCAATTATAGTTGACATTCAATATTATATTAGTTTCAGGTGCACAGCATAGTGATTAGGCATCTATATAAGTTACTAAGTGATCCCCTGATAAGTCTAGTAGCCAACAGGCACCATACATAGTTATTGAAATATTATTGATTATATTCCCTAAGCTGAAATTTACACCCCTGTAACTATTTTGTAACTGCCAATTTATACTTCTTAATCCCTTCACCTTTTTTTAATCCTCACCCAAGGATATGTTTATTGATTTAGAGAGAGAGGAAGAGAGAGAAACACCAATGTGAGAGAAACATCGATCAGTTGCCTCCTGTACATGCTGTGAGTGGGGATTGAACCGACAACCTAGGTATGTGCCCTGACTGGGAATCAAATCCCGCAACTTTTTGGTGTACAGAATGATACTCCAAACAACTGAGGAACCTGGCCAGGGCATTCCTTCATCTTTTCATCCAACCTCCAACCCTCTCCCACTTTGGCAACCATCAGCTTGTTTTCTCTATGAGTTTGTTTCTATTTTGTTTGATTATTTATTTTGTGTTTTTAGATTCCAAATATAAGTGACATCTTAACGTTATTTGTCTTTCTCTGACAGGCTTACTTCACTTAGCATAATATCATTTAGGTCCATCCAAGTTGTCACAAACGGTAAGATTTTATTCTTTTAATGGCCTACTACTATTCCATTGTATATATGTGCCATGTCATCTTTAAGCAGTCCTCTGTTGGTCGACACATAGGTTGCTTCCATATCTTAGCTATTGTAAGTAATGCTGTGGTGGACATAGGGATGAATATATCTGTTTGAATTAGTGTTTTAGGTTTCTTCGGATACATACCCAGAAGTGGAATTGCTGATTCATAAGGTAGTTACATTTTTAATCTTTTTGAGGAATCTTCATACTGTTTTCCATAGTGGCTGTACCAGTTTGCAAACCCACCACCAGTGCATGAAGTTCCCTTTTGTCAGCACTTGTAGTTTGTTGGATTATTGATGACAGCCATTCTGATAGGTGCGAGGTAATTTCTCATTGTTTTAATTTGCATTTCTCTGGTGATTAATGAAGTTGAGCATCTTGTCACATGTTTATTGGCCATCTATATGTCCTTTTCGGAGAAATGTTTATGTCCTCTGCCCATTTTTAAATTTGACTGTTTGGTTTTTGGGTATTGAATTGTATGAGTTCTTCATAAATTTTGTATATTAGCCCCTTATCAGATGTCTCATTGGTGAATATCTTCTCCCATTTAGTAAGCTGTTTTTTCATTTTGTTGCTGGTTTCCTTTGCTGTGCAAAACCTTTTTAGTTTGATTTAATCCCATTTGTTTATTTTTCCTTTTGTTTCCCTTGCCCAAGAAGATATATTAAAAAAATATATTACTAAGAGCTATGTCAAAGAGTTCGCTGCCTATGATTTCTTCTAAGAGTTTTATGGTTTTGAGCCTTATATGTAAGTCTTCAGTCCATTGGTTGGACTTTGTCCTGCAAACTGAAAGGTCGCAGGATCGATTCCCAGTCAGGGCACGGTCCTGGGTTGCAGGTCCACTCCTCAGTCAGGATGCCTAGGGAAGGCAGTCAGTTGATGTTTCTCTCTCACATCAGTGTTTCTCTCCCTCTCATTCTCCCTCCCTTTCACTCTCTCTAAAATAAAAAATTTTAAATTAAAAAAAAATCTGCCTTTGCCTTTATTCTTTGGCATTTTAATTATGATTTGTCTTGCCGTGGGCCTCTTTGGGTTCATCTTGTTTGGGACTCTCTGAGCTTTCTTGATTTATATGTCTCTTTTCTTTGCCAGGTTAGGAAAGTTTTCAGGCAATATTTCTTCAAATAGATTCTGAGTGCCCTGCTCTTTTCTTTTTTTTTTTCCTGGTATTCCTATGATGTGGTGGTTGTTGTTGTTTTTTAATTGTTTATTCTATTACAGTTCTCCCAATTTTTTCCCCCTTTGATCTCACTCCCTCAGTCAATCATCATACCATTGTCCATGACCATGGGCCATTCATACATGTTCTTTGACTAATCATTTCCCTTTCCTTCCACCATTTACCTCTTGCTCCTACTGTATTATAGGTCTCTTCCATGTTTCCATGTCTCTGGTTCTATTTTTCTGGTTCTATTAGTTTATTTTGTTCATTAGATTCCAATTATAAGTGAGATCATGTGGTATTTGTCTTTTACCAACTGGCTTATTTCATTTAGCATAATACTCTCCGGTTCCATCCATGCTGTTGCATAAGATAGGAAATCCTTCTTTTTTTCTGTTGTGTAGTATTCTGTTGTGTAAATGTACCACAGTTTTTTAATACAGTCATCTACTGATGGGCACTTAGGCTGTTTCCAACTCTTGCCTTTTGTAAATAGCGCTGCTATGAACATTGGGACACATAAGTTCTTTGACTTAGTGTTTTAGGAGTCTTAAATACATTCCCAGCAGTGGAATCACTGGGCCAAAAGACAGTTCCATTTTTAATTTTTGAGGAAATTCCATACTGATGTAACCCCATTTGTTTATTTTTTCTTTATTTCCCATGCACGGCGATAGATCAGCAAAAATATTTCCACATGTGATCTCCGAAATATTACTGCATATGTTTTCCGCTAGGGCTTTAATGGTATCATGACTTATATTTAAGTCTTTTATCCATTTTGAGTTTATTCTGGTATATGGTGTAAGTTGGTGGTCTAGTTTTATTTTCTTGCTTGTACCAGTTCAGTTCTCCCAACATCATTTATTGAAGAGACCGTTTTTACTGCATTGTATGCTGGTAAAATATTTGTCAAAGGGTAATTGACCATAGAGACATGAGTTTATTTTTTTTAAGATATTATTTATTTTGGGGGGTACTCTTTCTTTTTCTCTTGATGAGTCTGGTTAAAGGTTTGTCAATTTTGTTTATCTTTTCAAAGAACCAGCTACTGGATTCATTGATCCCTTGGGATTTTTCTTTTTTTTTAGTGTTCAGAGCCCAGACACTAAACCCGTGTTTAGTATAGAAAGCCCAGAAAGAAACCCGTGTCTCTATGGTCAATTAGTATTCGACAAAGGGCGCAGGAGCATAAAATGGAGTAAAAATAGCCTCTTCAACAAATGGTGTTGGGAGACCTGGACAGCTACATGCAAAAAAAAGAAACTTGACCACCAACTTACTCCACGCACAAAAATAAACTCAAGATGTATAAAAAACTTAAATATAAGTCATGACACCGTAAAAGTCCTAGAGGAGAACATAGGCAGGAAAATCTCAGATATTCCATGCAGCAGATTTTCACTGGTATGACCTCTAGAGCAAGGGACACAAAGGAAAGAAAAAACAAATGGGACTTCATCAAAATAAAAAGCTTCTGCATGGCTAAAGAAAACTTCAGCAAAATGAGAAGGGAACCAACCATGCAGGAAAATATATTTGTCAATGATACGTCAGACAAGGGTTTGATCTCCAAAATATATAAAGAACCGACATGACTCCAATACAGGAAGACAAACAATCCAATTAAGAAATGGGCAAAGGACCTGAACTGACGCTTCTCCAAGGAGAACATACAGAAGGCCCAGAGACATGTGAAAGGATGCTCAACATCACTAGCCATCAGAGAAATGCAAATTAAAACCACAATGAGATACCACTTCACACCAACCAGAATGACCATCATAAACAAATCAACAAACAACTAATGCTGGCAAAGATGTGGATAAAAGGGAACCCTAGTACACTGTTGGTAGAAATGCAGGCTGGTGCAGCCTCTGTGGAAAACAGTCTGGAATTTCCTCAAAAAACTAAAAATGGAACTGCCTTTTGACCCAGCAATTCCACTGCTGGGATTATACCCTGAGATCCCTGAAACACTAATTCAAAAGAATCATAGCAGCACAATTTACAGTAGCCAAGTGTTGGAAGGAACCTAAGTACCCATCAGTAAAAGAGTGGATCAAAAAACTGTGGTACATTTACACAATGGAATACTATGCAGCAGAAAAAAGAAAGCTCCTACCCTTCGTGACACCATGGGTGGACCTGGAGAGCATTATGCTAACTGAAATAAGCCAGGCAGTGAAAGACAGATATCATATGATCTCACCTATAAGTGGAACCTAATCAACAAAACAAGCAAGCAAAATGTAACCAGCATCATTGAAATAAAAAATAAACTGACAGTAACCAGGGTGGAGAAGGAAGGGGGATAATGGGAGAAAAGAAGGGGAAGGGTCATCAAGGAACATGCATAAAGGTCCTATTGACAAAGGCAAATGCAGGAAGGATTGAAGGTGGGAGGTGGCCGTGGGTGGGTCTGGGGAAAGTGGTGGTGGGAAAATATTGACAGAAAAAAACCAAAACAAAACCAAAAAATAAGGGGAGGTTAAGAATAGTATAGGAAATTGAGAAGCCAAAGAACTGATATGTACAATCTATAGACATGAACTAAGGGGGCAGGGGATGATGGGATGGGGTACAGGGCAGAGGGGAGAAGGGGGAGAAAAAAATGGGACAACTGTAATAGCATTATCAATTAAAAAAATTTTTTTTTTAATGGCTTGTTTTTGAGACCATCTTTAGGTTCGAGCTTCCTATACTTTGTTGCAGATGAAGTCAGTTCCTTTGGGAAGTGTTTAGGAACTGTCAGTGTTATGCCCCCCTGGCAAATCTCTGATCCTGACCTCTGGAACTGGGGTGGGGACAATGGCATGCTTCTCTCTGAGTGACAACTTGCTTTAAGAGCTGAGTGCTCAGTGGACCGGGACAGCAGTAGTGTCAGGTCCTCTCTACTTGCTTTTCCCAGCACCTCTGCCTTAGGAGCCATGGCAAAGGACAGTCAGGGCCCACGTTCTCAGTGGTGCTATACTTGAGGTAAAGTCTTCACCCTCCAAGAGAATTCCTTCTCTTGGCTTCATTCTCCTGGAAATTAGCAGGAGCCACAGGGAGCTGGGGGTAGAATTAGAAGTGCTGACTTCCCTGGAAAATAGTCCTCTGACTGGGAGCCAGGGAGAAGGGGCCCTGTGTTTTGGGGGTACACCAATTTGGGTGGAGTTTCTGTCTCTCTGAGTTGGGAGAGTAGGAAGGAGGCAGTAGGTTTTGATTCAAATACCACAGACTCACACTGATTTTACCAAATATTCAAATTTTCTTGAATAAACGTTTATTTGCTGCATGTCCTTAGGATAATTTCCAGAAACTATAAATGACTGTTTTTATATACTTTTTTACCAGTTTTGTTAGGGACTGTGTTTGTGGAACTCCTCACACTGCAATGCCTGTTAAATGTCTAATCGTATATGTCAAGTAGGCAGTTGGATAGACAGGCCTGGAATTTAGGAGTGAAAATAGGGCTGGAGGTAGAAAATTTGGAAACATGGTATGTGCATGCCTTTTTAAGCCGTGAGATTGAATGAAGGTAGATGGAGAAGAGTGTAGGCAAGGTTTTAAAGGTTGTGCTTAGTTTAAGGTGATTGGCAATAAGCACCATTATTTGTGTGCTATTAGAGAAAAACTATTAAATCTACATCAAGACTTAGGAGACATTTAACAGTTTCCCTAACTGTTCTGCAGCTAAGTAAATAGGATGTGACCTTGTATGTGTTGTGTGATTTCAGTGTCAACTAAAATGAAGGTGGAACTAGGTGAATACCAAGGCCTCTCCTCCACCCCCCAACCTGTAATTCTCTAAAATCAGATAACTATACATTTTTGTTTTCTCAAATTCCAGTTATTTATGTAGTAATTCCTGTACTCAGAGCTGGTGAGAGTTTAGTGAAATGGCCTTGCTTACACACTGATGGTAGGAATGAATTTAGTGATGTGCCTCAAGGCCCTCGTAAATGTAAATGCCTTTTGACTCAGTAATTCCTCTTTCAAGAATATTCCTATTTTACATTTTGTTCCAGAGTACTCTACCAGATACACTCCAGAATTTTTAATGTTCACTTTAGGTCTTTCTATCACCAATTGAACTGGAATTTTAATGTAATGATATTTCTCATTGACTTTTAGAAGCTTTTTGAAGTTTAGGAAAAGATGATTTAATTTTTCAGGTAAAATTAATCTGACTAGAAGTTTCAGCACTTTGTATTGAAACTTTCTTAATTGTAGTTGACAACACAGCAATTTGTGAAGTAAACTTCAGCTTGCTGTGTTCTTCGATCGGTATATTCTTTCACAGGTGAATGGGTAAACAAAGTGCAGTACATCCATACAATGCAATACTATTCAGTGATAGAAAGAAATGAACCTGAAGCCACGAAAAGACCTGGAGGAATCTTAATGCACATTGCTAAGTGAAAGGAGCCTGAAAAGGCTGTATACTGTATGATTTCAACTATGTCATATTCTGTAAAAGGCAAAATTGTGGAGATGAACAGGCAGAGCACAGAGGATTTTTAGGGCAGTGAAACCACTGTGAATGATGCTAGAATGATGGGTATATGTCATTACACATTTATTCAGAGTTATTGAATGTATAACACCAAGAGTGAATCCTAATGTAAAGTATTAGTTAATAATAATGTATCAGTATTGGTTTATTAGCTGTAACAAATGTACCAGACTGATGCAGAATGTTAATAATAGGAGAAACTGAGGGTGGAGTGAGAAGGAGTATATGGTAAAACTGCACTTTCTGCTCAGTTTTTCAGTAAACCTTACACTGCTTAAAAAAATAAAGTCTATTAAAAAAAACTCAGCTGGCAAATTTGGGAGGTAGACCTCTATACGCTGTTAAGTGTATGGAAGAAGTATCTGTGTTAGTGGGTGGAGTCACAGATAAGTAGATATTCATTTCTGTAAAGTTACTTCTTCCACATCTGCAATAGATTATTTAAAAGCTTTTATGCCTTGTAGTGAAGAGTTAACACCAGCCCTTTTGTATGTTAATGATATCTCACTAAACCTGGAAGGAGAAAAGGATTTAACCTCAGCCCTTAAAAATGCCTTTTATATGTTATTTTCTGGGTTTTTCCCCCTTTTTTAGGTCTGCATTATTATATTAATAAATTTAAATGTAAATCCCAGGAAGTTGTATGTGATCCTGACATTTAGCAAAAGAAAGCATAATGTCCAGTTCTTTTGCTTTCCTGGGGGAAGACTTTGAAGCTCAAATTGGAAACTTCAATACTTTCTTTAGAGATGCATGGTACAAGCTTTTCCGGTTTACCAACAACACAAAGAACAACTTCTAGAACTACATTTTAAAGATAAGTGCCATTACAGTTTTGGACCAGAAATGAATACCTACTCAGATGAAAATTTCAACAATTTTGGAATGCAGATTAGCCAGAAAACAAAGAAAACCTAGAAAAGATGACTTTTCTGTTATCAATATGTAGAGTGTGTGCACATCCTAACCGCAGGCAGTCGTAGTGACAGTGTTCATGTGCCTCACGATGTGAAGCAAGTTAGAAGAAACTGGACTACTTTGGCTAAAGGACCTTTCTCTCTTGTGGCTAATGTCCTCTGAGCTAAAATCAGATAAGAAAGATAAATAGATCCTGTCTTGGGCACTTTTAGCTGTTGTTAAATTTTTAGTGTACAACCTCAGAACCTTGGTGGAATTAGGTGCCCAAAGTAGTTTCAAAATAGAGAACTAATAAAAGGCAGAAAAACAGGAAGAAATGATAACAGAGCTCACTTCTTAAGATGTGATGAAAGAGGCCTTTTATGTAGCCTGATATTTTAGACCAAGTTGTACTTAAATACATTGTAAGTGTCAAAAGAGATATTTTGTATAAATAAGTTGCTATTGTAGTTGAGATAGATTACAATAAATAGATGACTGTGTAGAACTTAAAGAATAGGCAGTTAACCTTTCCCATGCTAGCAGTTACTCATCACAGCTTGATATGGAAAAAGTTTTCTTGACTCAAAATGATTGGGGGCAGGGGAACAAGATCAGTCATTAGGAAAGGAACCAGTCATCATAGTGTTCATTAGTGTCTGAAATGTTTGGCTTTCTGTGAAGTTAAACATGTAAGAAATCTCAGGAGCCTTCTCATTATGCTAGATTAACCTATTTACATCTCTGCATAGTAAGACTTAGAGCATACTGGTAAGTTTAGAGCATTTCTTTTTGTTGTTTTTGCTCTTCCTATTCACTCATCTTAAATGAAATTCAGCAAATTATATTTTTGGGTGGGTTTTTTTTTCCCTCTTTTTTCTTTTTCCTTTTTTGGTGCACTGGTTATGATTAGCCTCTTAGAGCTTGCATAATTTCAGGCAGTTTGCTATAATTAGGTCAACTAGACAAAACAGGGATCACATTTGCCATTATTGTTAAGCAGAATACCATGCATCAGTTAACAATATTGGGGAGGACTTTAACTACATGGAGGATAGCAAAGCTCATCACTGTGCAGCCACCAGGGTTAGAAGTCCAAACACTTCTGCCCACTGCATCCTGGTATTGGTGTCAGCAAGGAAAACAACACAGTCAAGCACTGGATGGAGCAACTCTTTTAACCAGCAAATAGACACACCAAGGTCAGCCCCAATAGTGTATGATGGTCCCCTGCGGCCAGTGGGGCCACCAACAGCTCCAATCCCTAGGCTCCATGGGCAGCTGATGTAAGACAAATGGCCTGCACACACCCATCTTGTGGTGCAGCAGAAGGACCCCCCTATGGAGTCTGAAGTACTGAATTCTGGGGACGTGTCTGAGGACCATTGAGCCAGCCTCTTAAGTAGAACAAAGGTGCACATACTGAGCCTGAAACAGAAATATTTTCCCACACATAATGATAAGCTCCACACTGCATGTGTGGGCTCTTTATCTTGGTAAGGAGGCATTCTGGGCCCAAGGCCCATTCCTATGTGGCTGAGTGAGATGGAAGGACTGGAGGCATGAGGCTGCCTTTCCTGACAATTGTATGTGACATGCAACCACCACAGTCTTGCCTACTGCTTCTCTTCAGCTAACCTAGTTTAGTTGCTTTACTTTCATTTTTGTCTTTTTGCCCTAATGTACTGTGTAATGTTTTCTTGTTGAAAATTATGATAAAATTTAATTGTATAGATGTTTCTTTGAAAAATTAATAGTGGAGGGAATTAAGCATAATTAGAAAATTGTAACCTAATAGCAGTGAATCCAAAGTAGTAAATAAATGCTGGATAACTATGTATTACAAATGTTGTCAAGATCGAAGAGGATAAAATCAAAACTTGCAGGACATATGCCATGTTTATGTATTGGGGAAATGTGTTGTTAATTTTAGACATTGTTCCCTCAAGTTATTTTGTGCCTATTTAGAGCTTCCATCATGTCCATGAACTATTTGGAATTAATAATGCTGAATAGTGCCTACTTTGGTGCTTACTAAACTGATGACTGACTTCTTATAGGCACAGAGATCTGCTACAGAATTGGCTTATTTATTTATCATTTCTACATTGGCAGTATTCTTGGTTTGTTTGTTTTTGTTTTTGTTTTTATCTCTTGAAAGAGATAATGGCTACCTGACTCTTTTCATCTGAATGCAGGAATGCTCTCCTCTCTTGATAGCACTTTGGTGTATCCTGCTATAAGGAAGTCACCTACATATTTCCTCTGTTTTCTTTAAACAAAAAGAAACAAAACTGCTCCAAGTTTTAAGCCCTATGTAGTATTTTTTAGGAAAACTGGTATTGCTTTGGATTAAATGTCCCAAAGTATAAGAATGGTTGTGAACTCTGAAATGGTATATTGTGGAGAGATGCCTCTTAATTTTTAAGTACATATAAATTCATTCATTTTGCCGGGAATAAAACTTATAGATGTCAGATTATAGATACTACTGTTGCAAGGAATCATCTGTGGACTATTTGAAACACCTTAGAGAGAATTATTGCATTACTAGCCTTACTTGGATAATGTCAGTCCTTAATTATACAATCACACATGAAAAGTACTTTATAATTTATCAGGGTGTGTACAAATATTAGTTACTGGAGGTTAGTAAAGTAAAAGAGGAAGAGATGAGAGCAAGGGTAAAAAAACCAAAATAAAAACCACACACTTGCAAAAGAGAGGAGGCTACCCAAAACAGAAATATGAGGTCTATATGAATAAGCAAGAGTGATTTTTTTATATATTAGACAATATTTCCATCTTTCAGTATTGCTCCCTTTTATAAAGTGTAACTTTGTTCTTGTGTTTTTTCATCCATACAGGATAGTATGATACACTGACATTTTAATGTCAATGTATATTTATCTGTAAATGCAGATTTGAATTATATCTGTAATAATTCAGAGAATTGGAATATTTCTGAATGGCTTTCATAATCATTTTGAAGATTATAGACCATGTAAATATATATGTTCTTGTGGTTTTTTTAAACAGATAAAAATTTGCCTGAAATTCCCAAGAATCTTAATGTTATGCTCACAATTCCTGTTCACATTTGTCCACTGAGTGTGAAAAAACACAAAATAGCAACAGCAACAAAACTGCATCAATATGGAAGTGACTGGTTATTAGCAGAGAATCTAGGAAACATGGAAAATTATAAAATGAAAAATAAGTTACCTATAATCCTGCCAAGAAAGCACCCCTATTAACATTTTGATATACGGGGTCCAGAAAAAGTAACACCTGCTGGAGTGTGGTTGGTAGGGTAATAATGTAGGTGTAATAATTTATAGTTTTAATTTGAATATTTCACCTAAAATATCATATGGTGTACTTGACTGTGATATTGTTATGTTACAGAATTCCATGCTTATGATTTTTGTAATAAAAGATTTTGTAATAAAAAAGGGGTGTTATTTGTGCTGGACCTTGTATTTGCAGTCCCCTTTTTTCCTGGATTTTACCTTAAAAATATTTTTTGATTTAATATTACACGTATATAGGTTATTTTTAATCATTTAAAATTTACATAAAGCAGTAAAGGAGGGCAAAACTTGGACAAAATTTAAAAAACTGTTCAAAAAATATTCCGCATTACTATTTTATTTTATTATTTTTTCTACTTTTAAAATATTTTTTTAACAATAAGTGAGCATGTTTTTATTTTTTTAAAAGATCCTTACCTGAGGATATGTTTATTGATTTGAGAGAGGAAGGGGGGGAGAAAAGAAGAGAGGGGAAGAGACAGAGACAGAGAGAGAGAGAGGGATAGAGATAGAAACACTGATGTATGAGAGAAACATGGATCAGTTCAGTCTCCTGGACCAGGAATCAAACCCACAACCTTTTGGTGCATGGGATGATGCTCTAACTGAGCCACCCAGCCAGGACTAAAATAATTTTTAACTTTTCTTTTTTTTTTTTAAGATTTTATTTATTTTATTTTTAGACAGAGGAGAAGGGAGGGAGAAAGAGAGGGAGAGAAACATAAATGTGTGGTTGCCTCTCTTATGCCCCCTACTGGGGACCTGACCCGCAACCCAGGCATGTGCCCTGACTGGGAATCAAACCCGTGACCCTTTGATTCTCAGACTGGTGCTCAATCCACTGAACCATACCAGCCAGGGCTATTTATGTATTTAGACTTTGTTTTTTCCTTCTTAAAGAAGTCCCTTTTATATTTCTCGCAATCCCTTTAGCATTTCTTGTAATACTAGTTTAGTGGTGATTCACTTTTTTAGCTTTTTCTGGTCTGGGAAGATCTTTTTCTGTTCTTCCATTCTGAATGATAGTCGGCTGGGTAGATTAATCTTGGTTGGTGGTCCTTGCTTGTCAGGACTTTGAATATTTTGTGCCAATCCCTTCTGGCCTGCTGTATTACTATTTTAAAAATAGAGCTTGGATTTAGAAATGGGAGTACAGAACTCCCCACCCCCAACCACATACTTTCTTGTCTTTCAATTAGTATATTTTATGAATAGTTAGTTTATGAATAGTTTATGATACCCCGAGACCTATGAAAATGCAGAGAGTCAGACCCTGTTAATTGTTTCTCCCTTTATTGTTTTTCAGATACTCAAACACATATAACACCATATAATATGTGTCTCTTACAGAATTTTTCAGTTGACTTCCTGGGTTTCTCATAACATTCTTCAACCTTTTTTATAAACTTAATTTTTTGTTTGGATTAATTCCTTTCTCTTTGGAAATCTTTGCATAGAAGGCAGCTGGACTCTACCCAGAATTCAATTCCATGTTGAGACAGATCATATCACAAATATACCAAGTGGGTATGGAAATGTTTACTTACATAATGAGGCTTTCTGGGGAGAGCAGGATTGGCTCCTAATCTAGTCTGGAAATGACTTAAGAAAGCAGGCAGAGGAGACTGACTTGGGTTTTTCTGGTGGTTGGGAAGTGGGGTTCCCAAATCCTGGCTGTGCTTAATGTGGTTTGAACTTGAACCAAAACTAGAGAGCATTTGGACTTTTCTATTAGTGTACTGACGTGTGAGGCAAGGGATAATGAGAGAATGGGGGTGGGGTGTCATGAAAGCTGCCAGTAGTTGAACATCAAAATTGGAATCAAACTCTAATCTACTTTCTTAACCCACTTTGCATACGTATTTTGAAAAACCTGTTTTTCCCTGGCACTTTCCAGTAGAAAAATAATAACGTAATGATGATGGCAGCTACCATTTAAGCTTACTATGCACTAGACACTGTAATGCATGCTTTTCACATATTACCGTCATTCAGTCTCCATAATAAGTCTGTGCAGTAGGCAATATTTTCTTCATTCTACAGATGAAAATTAGGTAATTTTCCCAAGTTTTCATAGCTAGTAGTGGCAAAAATAGGATTTGAAGACAGGTGGTTTAAGACATTGCCTTTAATGCTCTTTCCTTTCTGATCCTTTGCAGTGACCTCCAATATTATATTCCATGTTAATTAAAAGGGTTTTAAGAATAGTGCCAAATTTTGAATAACTTACAATTTTTCTGTGCTAGATAGAGCAAATTTTGGGTCCTAGGAAATGCTTTTCCAAGGAAACCTGACTTTCTACTTATTTAATTTAAAAACTTAGCAGCATACTAAGCACAGGTATAATTTTGTTCATTGTTCATTGTGTTAGGCCATTATACATATCTCTCAATTATAAAAAATATAATTAGATTTTCAGAAAACGTGAAAGAGGGAATACAATTGCCCACATGTTTAAATTAATTTGTACTGTCCTTGAGTTGGTAATTTTGAGGGGGGGGGAAACTAGTATGATTTTTTTACTGTTCGTGATGTAATTTTATTACTAATCTTCTTACTGATCCTCTTTCTGTTCTTTTAAATGTTTAGCTAATTCATAGGAATTTAGACAGCAATTAAAACTTTCCATTCTTGGGAAGTTTGTTACCTTTAGCTCTGTGATTTGAGATAATATTTGATAAAAAAAAGTGGCTGATAATAGTTTTTAGGTAAATACACATATAATAGAGACTTTTACATTTAATATATATTTTTAATATGTTTATTGATTTGAGAGAGAGAGAGAAACATCGATTGGTTGACTCCCATACGTACCTTGACCAGGAAGTGAACCCGCAACCTAGGTGTGTGCTCAGACCAGGAATCTAACCTCCAGCTTTTTGGAGCATGGGATGATTCTCTAACCAACTGGTCTACAACTGGTCCAGGGCTATCTAATAGAGATTTTTAAAATAATAATTTGACTTCCCTAAACTTTGTTTTAAAATAAACCTAATTGTAAAGTTCTTTGAGAACTTAAAAAAGCACTACTGAATACAGTTGACTGCTTTTAGGAGAGCATCTCATTTAAACTGCTTGAGCTGCTTTGGGGTATCTTTTGTTTTACTGTCCTTCTAAAGTCGTATTAATATTAATTATATATGACTAATTTCATTTTTATAGAAATCTGTTACAACACATACAGTTCCTTAAACAAGAAATATACAGGGTCTGGCACAAATAACACCCCTTTTATTACAAAATCTTTTTTCACAGAATCATAAGCATATAATTCTCTAACATAACCATATCACACGCAAGCATACCATATAACATTTTAGGTGAAATGTTAAACTTAAAACTATAAATTATTATGCCCATGTTATTACCCTACCAACCACACTCAAACAGGTGTTACTTCTGCCAGACCCTGTATTTACAGTAAAGGAAACAGTTTTTTTCTTCAATGTCTTAATTTTTTAAATTTATTTTTAAAATGTGTGCATAGTTCACATTTATTTCAATGTTTTACTTATTGTTGCTCTATTAGAGTTGTCCCAATTTTTCCAATGTTGCTATCCCCTGCTGTGCCCACCTCATTCTCCCACAGTCAATCCTCACCCTGTTGTCCATGGCCATGTGTCCTTTATACATGTTCCTTGGCTAGGAGCAGTTCGTGATGAAAGGTTCTATATGTATCAATTAAGTCCATTTGGTGTAGAGTGTTGTTCAATGCCACTATATCCTTGTTGATTCTTTGCTTGGAAGATCTATCCATTGTTGACACTGGGGTGTTAAAATCCCCTTTGATGATGTGTTATTCTTGCCATCTTTCTTGAAGTGCTCCAAGTGTTTCCTTATACAGGCTCTGGCACTAATAATGCCCCCCTTTATTGCAAAATCTTTTATTACAAAATCATGAGCATGTAATTTTGTAAAATAAAAATATCAACCTCATACACAGTATATGACGCTTTAGGGGACGTGTTCAAATTACAACTATAAATTATTACACCCATTATTGCCCTACCAACCACACTTAAGCAGGCATTACTTCTGCCATACCCTGTATATTTGGGTGCTCCTGTGTTGGGTCCATGTATGATTACAAGGGTTATGCCTTTTTGATAGATTAGTCCCTTAAGTATTATCAAGTGTCCTTTGTCTCTTTATGGCCTGTGTTTTGAAATCTGTTTTGTCTGATACAGGTATTTCTACCAGAGCCTTTTTTTTCATGTTTGTTCAGTTGGAATATTTTTTCCATCCCTTCATTTTAGAAAAGTGATCTTCACTCTGTGTAGATCTTTTGTTCTGAGGTGGGTCTCTTGTAGACAGCGTATATGTGGGTCATATTTTCTTATCCATATAGCTACCCTATATCTTTTGATTTGAGCATTTAATCTATTTACATTTTAGGTCATTTTTTGATAGATACTTATTCACTGCCATTTTTTCCCTTTGTATCTGTGTTTCTCTCTCTTTCTCTGTCTGTTCATCTTCTTATAGCAGTCCCTTTAGCATCTCTTGCCACACTGGTTTGGTGGTGATAGTCTTTTAGTGGTCTGGGAAACTCCTTAATTTGCTTTCCATTTTAAATGAGAGCCTTGCTGGGTAGTAGTCTTGGTTGCAGACCTTTGCTTTTCATTACTTGGAATACTCCTTTTCATTCCCTTTTGGCTTGTAGTGTTTCTGTTGAGGAATCAGCTGATAACCTTATTGGAGCTCCCTTGTATGTTACTAGCTGTTTCTCCCTTGCTGCCTTTAATATTCTCTCTTCATCTTTGAATTTTGCCATTTTAATTACCATGTGCCTTGGAGTGGGCCTCTTTGGGTTCATCTTTTTGGGACCCTCTGTCCTTTCTGGACTTGTGTGACTTTTTCTGTTATCAAGTTAGGGAGTTTCCTGTCATTACTTTTTCAAACAGATTTTCTGTCCCTGGCTCCTCTTTTCCTTCTCTATTTCTATAATATGGATATTATTATGTTTCATGTTGACCTGCAGCTCTCTTAAGTCCTCTTCATTCTTTTTGAGCCTTTTTTCATTTTGTTGTTCTGTCTGGGAATTTTTTTCTACGTTGCCCTCCAGCTCATTGATTTGATCCTATGCTTCATCTAGCCTGCTTTTAGTTCCTTCTACTGTGTTCTTCATTTCAGATATTGTAGTTTTCATTTACTCTTGGCTGTTATCGATAGTTACTATGTCCTTTTTCATGCTCTTGTTTTCAGTAGGTTCCTCATAGCTTCCCTGGCGTTCTTTGTAGCTCTCACTGAGCTCCTTGAATATCCTTATAACCATTCATTTAAACTTAATGCCTGATAGTTCGCTTGACTCAGTCTCATTTAGCAGTGTTTCCGAGGATTTCTCCTTTCCTTTGATTGGAGGCTGTTTCTTTGTCTCCCCATTTTAGGTGATTTATCTTCTTTGTTTCTGCTTCTTAGCATGACCTGCATTGGTTCTCTGTTTTTGTGATGTGACCTTGGTGGTAGGAGACCTGCGGGGCTCAGTGGTGTAGTCTCCTTGATCTCCTGAGCTTGAAACCCTTGGGATTCCCTTTATGCTGTCTAACTGAAAGAAAAATGATTTTGAAACAGTGGAGGGAGGAGCAATAATAAGAGGAGGGAACAGAGACATTGTGAAGAGAGAAAGAAAATAAAATTTACATCATAAATAAAAAAGGAAGGGATAAGGTGGAATAGAGTAAGAGAAGGGAAGTGTATAGCATTAAGTTTAAAGAGAAATTTAAGAAATATATTCTTAATATATATACTTTATATTTTATTTAACATATTTATTATAATATATTGATATATTCATAGTTATATGAATATATTTATATGTGTATATTTATATAAATACATTTATAGTGAATGAAAGAAAAAAAAAGGGGACCAGATTCGGAAAAAAGATCCACCACAGCAATATCAACAACTAATGAGCAAAGATTAATATAGGTGCAAGGGGAATAAGAGGGGAAAAAAAAGAAAGAAAAGCTTAAGAGATGTCTAGAGGAAAGAGAAGTGACTTTGATATGATAGAGGGAGAAGGAATACTAAGAGTGAAGAATGAAAACCAGAGTAAGGCAGAGAAAAAATAAAATTTAAAACAATAAAAAGAGTGGGCTGGAGGAAGACAAAATGCAGTAGGAAAGGAGAATGGTAAAATTTGAGATTTGAAATACAGAAGTAGTAAAGACCTAGAAATAAAATTAGAGAATGCAACAACCACCACCATACCCACAACCAATTAGCAAAGATTGATAAAGGTGGAGAGAGAATAAGGGTATTTTAAGGATGGAAAAAAGAATGTGAGATGACTGGTGACAAGAAGAATCGCTTTGAGAGGCTGGAGGGGGAAGAAATAGTAAGAGAGCAGAATAGAAAAAAGTCCTAGCAAGAGAGAAAATAGAATTTAAAACAAAAATAAGAAGAGGAAGGAAGAAGGTAAAATAGAGTTAGAGAAGGGAGGAGCAAAATATGAGATTTAAAATAAACTATAATATAGAAACTAGTGACATGATAGGTACAAACTTGAAGGACAAGAGATGAATGTTAAAAAGCTATGCAGGAGGGGAAGAAAAGCTATGCAGGAGAGAAAGTATCACCAATTATGAAGAAGACCATGGTGGAATTCATCTCAATAGCATCTAATGTTTACCACTGTCCTCTCTTTCTGGATCCACCCTGGTAATGTCAGATGGTGTCCCAGTCTGGCCCTAGGCAGCCTGTTCGAGACCATAGGTGATCCACTGCCTGTGTCGGCCTCCTTCAGATTTGGTTGGACCCCACTGTTCTGCTGTGCCGCTTTTCCTTCAGCCCCGGACCTAGGAGTGGTTAATTTAATGACCTGAGGGGACTGCCAATGTCTTCTCCACCTACCTCCAGTGAGGACCTCTGGTGCAATTGGGTGGGTGGGAACCCTGGGTCACCTCCAGGGGACCCTTCAGTTTTTAGGGAAGATAGTGGGAGTGTTTTTCCACCCCCTCACCACATGTCTTGGTCTGTTCCAGAGTCTTTCCAATATTGTATGCTTTCTGGTAAATCAGCTAACTGTTTCCTGTGGGGAGCCAATCTCTGTAAAAGAGGCAACTCCTTCCTGCTTGGCACAGGCAACAGGTTTGTCTAAACACTGAGTCTGAGTGGGCCCCTGAAACCCCATTTTTGAGCCTGTCTCCATTCTCTGCTCTGCTGGGTTTAGTGGATCAGGGGCAGAGGAACAGTATAGCTCATAATGTCTGGTAAAGGGCCCTTTCAGAGCTTTTTCTTCTTTCCCCTGCAGAATGCACCCAGCAGGGGATTCCTGAGCCTGGCCTCACTAGTCTCCAGAGCCTGTAATTTCACTGATGGGGCCTGGGCTTACCCATTTGTGAGGGGATCTGGCTGGCTGCAGCAAATCTCAAGTGTTCGGCTCCTGCCTTTCAGTCCCCAGTCTGCTGCTCTCTCGCAGGAGGTTTGGGCCCAAATTCTCTACTCTGAATAGTCCTCTGCTTGCCAGCCATGCTGGGTTGGGTCCAGTAGTCCCTTCAGTGTGACGCTGTCCCTCTGAGTTCTTGGTTAGTAGAACCGCTGCACCCATGCATACATGCACACAAGCCCCAAGTTCCTGCCGAGTCTTGGGTCTCGCCTCAGTTCCCCTTTTAAAAGAGTTTCTGTGTGGCCTCCATGCTGCAGTACCAATACCTGGGCAGCCTATTCTCCTTGTGCGCCCCCTCCCCAAAAATCACAGTCTCTCATGGTCAGGGCTGGCCGCTGCCTTTCGGAGCCTCAGACAGTTTTAGATAAAGCTTCTCTCTGGATCTGTCCTGGATAGCATTGGGAAGAGCCCTACAGCTATACTATAACACAGGGCAGTGGCGGGGTACTGATCCCACTCTGTCTAGAGATCTTCAGCCTCCGGTGGGCCTGCCTCTGCCACGCTTTTCTGGAGCCAGCACCTCTGCAGCTGTCTCTCTTTGTCCCCCTAGCTCTCAGCTCCTGAGCCAGTCCGCAGATGCCCTAACTCTGTGCAGTCAGAAGTGCTGGGCTGGGCAGCAATTGTGGCAGTTGCTCTGCTTGGAGAGCCCAGACACGGGTCCTGGGTGCCTTGCAGGCTAGCAGGCTCTTGCCCACTCTTACATACTCCCCATGCTCTTGTCTGTGTTCCCACTCACCCATGCACATTCTCAGTCACTCTCCACTGGGTCCCTGAGTGAACTACTCTGGTTTGGCTGCGAGACTGGTGTGAGTCTGGGAGCAAGTGGACAGAGCTTCCAGTTAACCTGCCTGATATCTTATTTTAAACATTGTGTAGTTTTAGTTTGTTTAGGTGATTTTTTTCATTATGGGGTGAGTTAAGAGTCAAGATTCTTTTTTTCTTTTTATTATATGGATGTCTAGTTTTTCCAATGCCATTAAATTACCTTGGCCTTTATGCTGAGAAATCAAATGGACATATATGATGAGTATATTTTTGGCCTGTTTGTTCTGTTGTAATGATCATCATGTCTATTCTTATACCAATACTGCACTGCCTTAGTTTTATAGTAAGTTTTTCTAAAAATCCTCACCTAAGGATATGTTTTTATTAGTTTTAGAGAGAGAGAAAGGGAGAGAGAGGGAGAGAGAAAAAACAATGTGAGGGAGTAACATCGCTCAGTTGCCTCCTGTAGAGCCCCAGTCGAGATCAAACCAGCAACCTGGGTATGTACCCTAACCAGGGATTGAACCTACAACCATTTGCTACACTGGAGGGTGCTCCAACCCAATTAGCCACCTGGCCAGGGTTTATAGCAAGTTTTGAAATCAGGTAGTATATATCCTTCAACTTCGTTCTTTTCAGAATTGCTTGGCTGTTCTGGGCCCTTTCCATTTTCATTCCCACTTAAATTTTAGAACTGTGTGTCAATTTTTGTCTGAGAAATCTTATTTCTTCTCCCCTTTATGAAACAGTTTTGTTTTATTGTGGTAAAATATGTATACCTAATGTAATACAATATTTATCATCTTAACCATTTGTAAGTGTATAATTCAGTAGCATTAATTATATTCACAATGTAAGGTTTTATATTCACAACAGTAATTCATCAATCACTGTTTTTAGAGGTTCCAATGTTGGCTCCAACTGTCAGTTTCTGCACCTAGGCTTTTGTCCTCAGTAAGCTGTGATTTTTTTTTTTTGGGGGGGGTCTATCTGTTTCTCTGGTTTTGTGGCAGCAGTTTACCCTATGACATCAATTCCTGCTATATCAAAGAAGAGGTACTGATTTTTAGTTGGTTTAGGCTTTTTCTTGTGAGGATGGGAGTGACAACCTCAAAGTACTTTCTTTACATGTTTGACCAGAAATTACACAAGGATTCTTATTGATCTTTCAAAAGATCTTGCTGTGATTTTGATTGGAATTGTGCTGAATCAGTAGTTCAATTTGGAAAGAAATGACATGTTAACAGTATTAAGTCTTTTGATTCAGGTACAGACCTTCACTTACTTATAACCTTTAAAATTTCTCTGAGCTATATTTTCCAGTTTTCAGTATACCAATCTTACACATATTTTGTTAAATTTATCCTTACATGTTTCACATTTCTTGGTGACATAGTGTTAGTTAAATATCAATTTTTGATTGTTTACTGTTATATAGGGAATTTAAATGGTTTTTGTATATTAACTGTGCCTTTTGCAATTTTGTTAAACTCACTTATACTAGCAGTTTTCCTCCATATCTGTTAGAATTTTCTATATATAATTATCTTGTCTGGAAATAAAGATATTTTTACTTCTTTCTAAGCCATATGATTTTTTAAATTAATAGTTATTTTTTTAGAATAGCTATAGATTTATAGAAAAATGTAGCAGACAGTACATATTCTTTCCTCACCTTTACCTCCACTTCATGATATTACCATCTTGCCTTAAATGGTACAGTTAGTACCATTAATCAATCAATGTTGATAGATTATTATTAGCTAATGTCTATAGTTTACATTAAGGTTAACTCTTTGCATTTTACAGTCCTATGGGTTTAGACAAATGTATATCATGTATCCACTGTTAAGTATCATGCAGAATGTTTTCGTTGCCCTAAAAATTTCCTGTGCTCCACCTATTCACCCCTTCTTTATTCCCCCTGGGTCCTTCCCAACCACCGATCTTTTTATTATCTGCATAGTTTTGTCTTTTCCAGAATATCATGTACAGTATGTAGTCTTTTCAGATTTGCATCTTTCATTTAGCAATATGTAGTTAAGTTTCTTACATAAGTCTTTTTAGAAAATTGTGTTTTATTTACCGATTTTTAGAGAGAGAGAGAAAGAGAATAAGAAACGTCAGTTTGTTGTTCCAGGTACTTATGCATTTATTGGTTAATTGTTGTATGTGGCCTGATGGGGGATTGAACCCACAACCTTGGCATATCGGGATGATGCTCTAACCAACTGAACTAGCCAGCCAGGACCCTATATGTCTTTTTTTGGTGTGTTTGTGTGTGTAGGTTGCAGCTTGACAGTTCACTTCTTTTTATTGCTCAATAATAATCCTTTGTTTGAATATACCAGTTTATCCATTCACTTGTTGAGGGACATCTTGACTGTGTCCAATTTTTTGAAATTCTGATAAAGCTGCTATAAAATACTAGTCATGTGCAGGTTTTTGTATTGTGATAACTTTTCAGTCCATTTGGGTAAGTATGTAGGAGAACAATTACTGGATCATATGGTGTCCTAGTTCACTCAGCTGCCATTACAAGACACCACAAACTGGGTGACTTTGTTAAGGGGCAGGAACCAGGCCCAGAGCAGGTCGGCCTCAGGCGGGCCTTTAATGTGTGGGTCCTTGAGTTCATGCAGGAAAGATCTCACAATACGAGTCCAGGTGGTTTGGAGAGTACATTTTTTAAAGCTGGGGACAGCGAAATAAGGAAAAGCTTAGGGTAGTAGAAGCATCAGGGGAGAGCCTTGGCAGGGCTGCTTTGGCTCACTGGGAAGCCAGAGAAAAGGCATCTTGAAGACAGCTTCAGGGGGTTAGCCTGGGACTAGCTGCTGCCGCCCATAGCTCCCCTGTTACAAGTTTCATGGGGACCCTTAGAGTTTAGTAGATGCATGCCTGAGAGCGAAGAAAGGCACAGGCGTGCCCCGGATCCTTTCTCCTGAGGGTTTTAAAGGCTGGGAGTTTCAGGGAGGATCTCAATAGAATATTCATCATCTTTATGCTGATGTGCCAAAGTAAGATTTATTCCCTTAAATTCATTCATCCTTGGGTGTGGTTGGCAAATGGCACTAACTGGATTTCTGCTTAAATCGCCTGAGTAGCGTGATTTAAGCTATTTACCCTCCGGCTGGGGAGAAATGCAAACTATTTACTCCTATGTGTTCTTGGTTATGGAAGGTAGGATTTTTTGTGATTTACTAGATTTCTATAAACTGCTTGGCCATTTAAATATTTGTCTCAGTTTTCCCATTCCACTTGTCCTGGCTTACTGGCCTGGCTCAACTTAAACAACAAAAATTAATTTTCTCAGAGTTCTGGAAGCAAAAAGCTCAAGATCAAAATGTGGAAAATTTTGGTTTCTGCTGAGGCCTCTCGTCCTGGCCTGCCTTCTTGATGTGTCCTCACATGATCTGTTCCCTGTTTATGTTCCCAAACCAGAGATCTCTGGTGTCTCTTCCTCTTTTTTTAAAAATCGTTTTTTATTGTTATTCTATTACAGTTGTCCCAATTTTTACCCTTTTGCCCTCCTCTGCCCACCACCGCCCCCACTACAGTCAGTGCCCTGGCTGGCATCCCTCAGTGGACTGAGTGCTGGCCTGGAAACCAAATCTTCCTCTTCCTGTAATGACAACAGTCCTAGCAGATTAGGGCCTCACCCTTATGACCTTAATTGACCGTTGGTCCTATCTCCAAATACTGTGACATTGGGGGTTAAGGCTTCAACATTTGCATTTTGGGAGGACACAGTTCAGTCCATAACATGCAATAAGACTATGTTGGGATGGGCAGTGGGAAATGGGGGAAATGGGTGAGGGTAATCAAAGAGTACAAACTTCCAATTTTAAGATGAATAAGTTTTGAGGATATAATATACAGCTTGGTGACTATAGTTAATAATATTATATTGTATATTTGAAAGTTATTAAAATAGAGTAGATTTTAAAAGTTCTTGTAACCTAGCACACTGGGGCTCCTCCACATGGTGCCGTGATGCATGACCCAACAAATAGTGTTGAAGGGCACAGGTTTTTATTTACAGGATTCTAACCTTGTGGGGGGTAGCTGAGAGCCTTTCTGCTCTCAGCACTTCCTGTTGCTTCCCACAAGCCTGTATCCTTTTCTGTTCTTAAGCTGGCTGTGCAAGCAGTCCTCCGTCCCCTCTGGGAGGCGCTCTTGTGGGTTTCTCAGTCACCGTCCTCTTACAGCAGCTCTCTCCTTCAGGATCTGGGGTATATTGTCCTCAGCCTCTATGTAATGATTCGGGGAAACATGTCCCGTGTTACCCTGGATCATGGTGGTGTCCAGGGAGGCACATGTCCCAAGAGAGTGGCTTCTCCATATGTCCTTGGGAGAAGCAGAAGTCCGCAGCTCAATAGTCCCAGTTCAGCTCCAAGCACCTCCCATGAATCCGTGCGTGATTCGGAAGGTCCCCAACACAGCTCCATCAGCCGTCTCCTTACACCCTTTCTTCAGCCTGCATGGCTGCTATCTTACTGCAAACCACACAGCATCTTCCTCTTTACTACCCCAGGCCACATGGCAGAAAAAAACCCTTTTCTTTCAGACCTCCCTTATTTTAAATGCTTGACTTGGAAATTCCTACACGATCTCATATCCAGCCCTTCCTATGACATGCTACTTTTGCCAGTTCCCCCATGTATTTTACCTTCTTTCAGCTGCCATCTTTAGCCAGGGCAAGAGTTCCTCATGATCAGGGGTATCCAGGATGGGCATCCAGGATGGACATCCACCTCTCCTGACAATATCATGAGTCACGATATGCTCTTGAAGTCACGTATATGCTTTGCCCACGGTGGCAGCACAGCTATCAACTTGCCTTTGTTATCCAGAGTATCTTAAATACTGTATCATCTACCCTCTCTTCCCCCAATCCAGGTTTGTGGGGAATATTCTCCTATTTTCAGGGACCCTCGCTCTGCACACCGTTACATTCTCACTACACAAAATTTATAACAGCGATATGATGGTTGTGTTAACTAGCCTTATTGTGGCAATCATTTCACAATATAAAATCATTATGTTGTATACCTTAAATATACACAATGTTATATAAATTATATTTCAAAGAAACTGGAAGGAAAACAAAGACTTTTATGTTTAACTTTGCAAGAATCTGCTGAACTTTCAAAGTTAGCTGTATCACTTTGCATTCTCACTAGCAATGAAAGTTGCTCCACATCCTCACCATATTTTGGTATTGTTAGCTTTTGGATTTTAGCTATCTCACAGGTGTGTGGTGGTATCTTGCTGTTTTAATGTACAATTATCTAATAACATGATGTTAAGCTTTTTTTCATATGATTATTTGCTACCTGTCTTGTCTTTGGTAAGGTGTATGTTTAGATCTTTTGGTTAATATTTGATGTGATGTTTCTTCTTGAGCTTATACGGTGGATTACATTAAATGATTTTTGAAAGTTGAACCACCTTTATATACCTGGTATAAATCCACTTGGTTGTTGTTTATAGTTTTTTTTTAATACATTGTTGAGTTAGACTTGCTAATATTTTGTTGTGGAATTTTACATCCATGTTCATGAGAGGTAGGTCTATAATTTTTCTTTCTCGTAACATGTTTAACTAGTTTTGGTGTAAGGGTAAATGAGAATAAAGTGATTTAGGAACTTCTTCCCCAATCCTGTTTTCTATAAGGGAATGCGGAGAATTGGTGTCATTATTTTCCCCTAAATATTTAGTAGAATTCAATAGTGAAACCCTCTGGACTTGGTGCTTTCTTTTTCAGAAGACTATTAATTATTGATTCAATATCTTTGGTAAATATAGGCATATTCGGATAATATATTATCTCCTCGTGTGAATTATGGTAGTTTGTGTGTTTTAAGGAATTGGCCCATTCCATCTAAGTTATCAAATTTTTGGACATAGAATTATTCACAATATTTATTTACTATCCTTTTAATGTCCATGGGATCAGTAGTAAAGGCCTTCTTTCATTTCTGATATTAGTATATATGGCTTCTCTCTTTTTTATTTAGACTGGCTAGAGGTGTATCAATTCATTGATTTCTTGATCTTCTCAAATACCCGGATTTTGATTTCATTGATTTTTCTCTGCTGATTTCCTGTATTCAATTTCATTGATTTTACTCTAATTTTTTATTATTTTTAATTCTGCTTCCTTTTGCCTTATATTTCTCTTCTCTCTCTATTTTCATAAAGTAGAACTTAGATTATTGATTTTAGATCTTTATTCTTTCTAAATTTATGTATTTGATGTTATAAATTTCCCTCTAAGCATTGCTTTCACTGTATCCCACAATACTGATGTTGTGTTTCATTTTCATTTTAAAATATTTTAAAATTTGTTTTTACCCATACATAATTCTCTTGACCCATAAATAATTCAGTCTCTAAATATTTTTAGACTCCCTAGGTATCTTTCTGTTACTGATTTCTAGTTTTATTTAACTGTGGCCTGCAAGTGTGTCTCTATGATCTCTAGTCTTTTAAATGTGCTAAGTTGTGTTTTATGGTCTGGATTGTGACCTATCTTGGCGAATGTTCCATATGATCTCAAGAAGGGTGTGCATTCTGCTGTTTTTGGATAAACTATTCTATAAATACTAGAATGTACTAGAATCAGTTCTAGTATGTCAATTAGATCTGTTGATTAATGATTGTAGGTAGTTCAACTGTATTCTTACTACTGTTCAGCTTTGTGGATTTATCAATTACTGATAGAAGCGAGTTGATGTCTCCACCTGAAATAGTGGATTCATCTGTTTCTCCTTGCAGTTCTATCAATTATTGCATATGTATCATAACATTCTGTTATTAGGTGCATATACATTATGGACTGTTACATCGTTTTGGGGAATTGATCCCTTTATCATTAAGTAATGCATCTCTTTATCTTTGATAATTTTCCTTGTTCTGAAGCCAGCTTTGTCTAAAATAAATATAGGTGCTTTCTTTTGACTTGTGCTAGCATGCTATATCTTTCTTCAACCCTGTGTCATTATATTTAAAGTGGGTTACTTTAGACAACATATAGTTGGATCTTGTTTTTTTGAACCCCTCTGTCTTTTAACTGAAGTATTTCGGCCATTTATATTTAAATTGATTATAGATACAATTGGATTAATATCTACCATGTTTTTAGCTATATTCTGTTCATTGCAATTATTCTTTGTTTCTGTCTTTGTCTTTCCCCTTTTCTGCTCTCTCTGCTTTTAGTTGAGTATTTTATATGATTTAGTGTTTCTTCCCTCTTATATGTCAATTATCCTCAAAATGTTTTTGTAATGGTTTTTTTTAGTTTGCAATATACATTTACAACTAATCTAAATCCACTTCCAATAACACTGTAAGACTTCACAAGTAGTGCATGTACCTTAAAACAGAGTATTCCCAGTTCCTCTCTCTTGTTTTGTCCCCATTTCTGTCACTCATTTCACTTATTATCCTTTTGCTATAATCGCCTCTACACTGTTACCATTATTACTTTGAACAGTTATTTGGTAGATCAGTTTAGAATAAGAACAGTGAAAGGTTTTACTCTACTTTCATTTATTCTTCCTTTCTAGGACCCTGCCTTGCAACTTCCAACTACTCTAGTCTCCCAGAACACCAACTTATGATAACTTTACTTAGCAGTACCACTGTAATGTATGTGAGATCCCCTTCCTTCTTCTGCAGTCTGTAATGTGCCTTCAGGCTAAAAGTTATGGCAGTTTCAGGGCTCTCTTCATTTAATTCTCTTCTCTGAGGGACCATTGTTCTGTGATATTTCTTTTTTTTTTAAGTATATTTTACTAATTATGTTATTACAGTTGTCCCAATTTGTCCCCCTTTGCCCCTCTCTGCCCAGTATCCTCGTCCCTCCAGATATCCACACCCCCACCTTAGTTCATGTCCATGGGTCATGCAAATAAGTTCTTTGGCTTCTCCATTTCCTATATTATTCTTAACATCCCCTTGTCTGTGTAGTGTCTTCCAATTATACTTTTTAATCCCTGCACCTTTTCCCCTGTTCTCCCCCTTCCCCCTCCCAGCTGATAACCCTCCAATGATCTCCATACCTATGATCCTGTTCCTGTTCTGGTTGTTTGCTTAGTTTTCTGTTTTGTTTTTTGTTTTTTTTTTTAGATTCAGTTGTTGATGTGTATTTTTTGCCATTTTAATGTTCATAGTTTTGATCTTTTTCTTTCTTTTTTAAAAAAGATTTTTAATTTATTTTATTTTTAGGTAGGGGTGAAGGGAAGGTGAAAGAGAGGGAGAGAAACATCAATGTGTGGTTGCCTCTCACACACCCCCTACTGAGGTCCTGTCCCACAACCGAGGCATGTGCCCTGACTGGGGAATTGAACCAGCGACCATGTGGTTTGCAGGCGGATGCTCAATCCACTGAGCTACACCAGCCAGGGCTAATCTTCTTTTTCTTAAATAAGTCCCTTTAACATTTCATATAATAAAGGCTTGGTGACAATGAACTCTTTTAGCTTTACCTTGTCTGGGAAGCGCTTTATCTATCCTTCCATTCTAAATGATAGCTTTGCTGGGTAGAGTATTCTAGGTTGTAGGTCCTTGCTTTTCATGACCTTGAATAGTTTCTGCTAGTCCCTTCTTGCCTGCAAAGTTTCTTTTGAGAAATCAGCTGATAGTCCTAAGGGTACCCCTTTGTAGGTAACTCTCTGCTTTTCTCTTGCTACTTTGAAGATTCTCTCTTCATCTTTGGTATTTTAATTATGATGTGTCTTGTGGTCCTCTTTGGGTCCAACTTGTTTGGGACTCTCTGTGCTTGCTGGACTTGTATGTTTATTTCTTTCACCAAATTAGGGAAGTTGTCTTTCATTATTTTTTCAAATAAGTTTTCAATTTCTTGCTCTTCCTCGTCTCCTTCTGGTATTCCTATGATTCAGATTTTGGCGTGTTTGGAGCTGTTCCAGAGTCTTCTTAAGCTATTCTCATTTATTTGAATTCTTGTTTCTTCTTTCTGTTCTGGTTGAATGCTTATCTCTTCCTTATGTTCCAAATCATTGATTTGAATCCAGGCTTCCTTGCCCTCGCTGTTGGTTCTCTGTGGATTTTTTCTTTATTTAACTTAGTGTAACTTTTATTTCTTCCTTTATGCTATCGTTGTAGTCAGTGAGTTCTTTGAGCATCCTGATCACCAGTGTTTTGACCTCTGCATCTGATAGGTTGGTTATCTCCATTTCATTTAGCTCTTTTTCTGGAGTTTTGGTCTGCTCTTTCATTTGGGCCATGTTTCTTTGTTTCCTCATTTTGGCAGTCTCCCAGTGTTTGTTTCTATGTATTAGGTAGAGCTACTTTGGCTCCATGTCTTTGTAGTGTGGCCTAATGTAGTAGGTGTCCTATAGGGTCTAGAGGCATAGCTTCCCCTAATCAAGCTAGGTACTTGAGGTGCACCCTTTGTATGGCCTGAGCATACCCTCCTCTTGTAATTGAGCCTTGATTGCTGTGGGCAGATCAATGGGAGGGATTTACCCAGGCCAATCAGCTGCAAGGATTGCCTATGACCACTGACAACCAACCTCCACTCTCTGTGGAGGATTGGTTGTGCAGGGGCAGGGCAGTGGTACTCCAGTGTGGTCCGTACCTGTCCACTGGGTACACTTGCCCTGGAGTTTCCCAGGTGGTGCAGGCCAAGATCAGCCCCGACCTGTGTTTTGTGTGGGGCCACCCTGCTTGAGCTATAAAGCACTCTGAGTTGGCTGCTGCTTTTACTGGGCCCAGGTGAAGCCAAGCTGTGAATCTAGGCTGGCTGCTGCTAGTGCCGGGCCTGGGGGTTCACTGAGGCCAGCTGTTGCTTATTTGAGAGGATTTAGGAAGTCGTGAAGCATGAACCAAGACCAGCCATTCTTATGGAAAAGCAGTTTGGTTGGTCCATAAATTGGATCGAGCGGAGTCTCTGGAGATCTCCAATGTGGGTCAAACAGTGTTAGCCAAGTTGATGGAGTCTCAGATATAGTACTAGCTTGCTGGCTCTGTGGGGGGAGGGTTTATGGGGACAATGGCCTCTGCTTGCCTTGATGCCACACACTTCAGTTCCTCCCTGTATACCACTGGTGCCTTTCAAGCTGCTACCCTGGTGCTGGAGCTCAGAGGGAGTGAGTGTAGTAGATGAGTCTGTGTGTGGGTTCTTTAAGAGGAAGTGCTTGGGGCTCCAGCTGTTTCTTCCACCAACTTAATCCCTGCTGGTTTTTCCAACCAAACGTTGTGGGGACTTGTCTTCCTGGCACTGGAACTCTGGGCTGCAGGGCCTGGTGTGGGGCTGGGACTCCTCACTCCCAAGATGTACCCCCTGTATTTTTACCCACCACACATGGGTGAGGGACCTGTTCCATGTCTACGCCCCTCCTACCAGTCTGGATGAATGTGGTTTCTTTAATTCCATAATTGTCAGACTTCCATTCAACTTGATTTCTGATGATTCTGAGTGATGGTTGTTCTATATTTTAGTTGTAATTTTGATGTGGTTGTGTCAAGAGGCAAGCCATGTCTGTCTACACTGTCATTTTTATGCATCTGTTTTGATTATGATAGCTTTGTGATATAGTTTGAAATCAGAACATATGATGCTTCTAGCTTTGTTCTTTCTTGTGATTGCTTTGGCTATTCTGGGTCTTTTGTGGTTCCATGCAAATTTTAGGGGTTTTTTCTCTTTCTGTGATAAATACCATTAGAACTTTGCTAAAAATTACATTGAACCTTTATATCACTTAATAACATGAACATTTAGAAATATTACTTCTTCCAATCCATGAACACATAAATCTTTCCATTTATTTGCCTTCTTTAATTCCTTTAATCAAAGTCTTATAGATTTCAGCATATAGGTACTTCATCTCTAAGTTGAATTTATTTCTATGTATCTTATTATTTTTTATTATATTGTAAATGGGCTTGATCTTAAATTATGAAACGTTTTTGGATTGTGTGTTGTTAGTAAATAGAAGTGCAACTGTAGTTTGTAGATTAATTTTGTTTTCTGAAAATTTACTGAATTTGTTTATTAGTTCTGTTTTTTTTTAAATTTTTTTATCCTCGCTCAAGGACATTTTTTCATTGCTTTTTTTTTTTTAAGGGAGAAAGGAAGGGAGAAAGAGAAACATCAATGCAAGAGAGAAGCATCGATTGGTGCCTCCTACACGTGCCTGGACCTGAGATCTGTGCCCGGACCAGGGATCATATGCATCCAGACCAGGGGTCGCACGTGCCCACACCCAGACCTGTGATCAGTCCTGCGACCTAGGTGTGTGCTCTGGCCAGAAATCAAAGCCACAACCGTTTGGTTATGTGAGGATGCCCCATCCAACTGAGCCACACTGGCCAGGGCTAGTTCTAACAGTTTTATGATGGAGTATATAGGCTTTTTTATATGTAAGATCATGTTGTCTGTAGACAGGGACAATTTTACTCCTTTGTTTCCAATTTAGACGCTGTTTGTTTAGTCTTTTTGCCTTACTGCTTTGGCTAGGACTCCTAGTATGTTGAATAAAGGTAGTGAGATTGAGCGCCTCTCTGTTTTGTTCCCTATCTTAGAGGTAAAATTTTCATTGTTCACCATCGACAGAAGAATGGATTTAAAAAATGTGGGGTGTGTGTGTGTGGGGGTGTAGTGAGGAATGTTATTTGGCCATAAAAGGAAGAAAATCTTGCCATTTGTGACAACATGGACTAACCTGGAGGACATTATGCTTAGTGAAATAAGTCAGACACAGAGAGCCAAATATTGTATGATCTTACTTATATGTGGAATTTTAAAAAGTCATATTCATAGAACCAGAAAAGAGCAGTGGTCCCAGAGGATGAGGGGTGGGTTAATGGGGAGATATTGGTCAAAGGGTATAAACTTTCAGTTGTAAGACAACTTCTGGGGCTCTAATGCATAACATGATGTTGTTTATAGTTAATAATACAGTATTGTATATTTGAAATTTGCTAAGGCAGTACATCTTAATTGTTCTCACCACCATAACTGTGAAAGGTGTTGAATGTGCTAATTAACTTGGTTGTGGTAATCATTTCACAGTGGATGCATATTATATTAAACCATCATGTTGTATACTTTTAAAGAGTCATGTTGTACAATCTAAATATATAACATTTTTATTTGTCAATCATACCTCAATAAAGCTAAAAATAAAAAGGAAATCTCAGAAATTTGTGCAGCCTTCTTACATTTTTTTCTATGGTTTAGTACTGTTTCCTTTTGAGCATATGGTTGGGAAATCACCATCAGTCTTTAGGGTTTAGGGCTGCTGATGTTCTTATCTACATTATCTCAGATTTGAGTCTTTCCGTTTTTAGTCATCCTACTAAATCAGGCATTTATACTCAGAAAAACATCCTCCTGATCTTTTTTGTTGTTTTTAATCTATTCTTGAACTTAAGACAGTGGTTCTTAAACATTTAGAGCTGAGGAACCTTTTCATTCTTAAAAATTATTGAAAAGCTTTTATTTATGTGGGTTATATCTATTGGTATATGTTGTAATAGATATTAAATTTTAGAAATTTAAAAATGTTTATTAATTTTAAAATATGAGTAATAAGTCCATCTTATGTTAATATTACCTGCATTTTTTAAAGAAAATAACTATTTCCCACTCTGCACTTCTGCATTCTGAAAATATATAGTTGACTGTCTAGGGTGGAGTATGCATTTAGGAAATGTTTTCTGAACAAA
>PVJD01005468.1:0-115119 GCA_004026545.1 Mormoops blainvillei | reverse complement strand
ATTGTCCATGTCCATGAATCATTCGGTTACAGTTGACATTCAATATTATATTTGTTTCAGGTATAGAGTATAGTGATTAGACATTTCTTATAATTTATGAAGTGATCCCCCTGATAATTCTAGTTAGTATCCACCTGGCACCACGTCTAGTTATTATTCATATATTACTGACTGTACATCCTGTATATCTCCATGACTATTTTGTAACTACCAATTCGTACTGTTAATCCCTTCACCTTTTTACCCATCCCTCAGCTGCCACTCAACTTGCCACCATAAGTTTGTTCTCTGTATCTATGAGTCATTCTGTTTTGTTTATTTGTTTAGATTCCATGTATAAGGGAAACCATGTGGTATTTTTTTCTGTCTGACTTATTTCATTTAACATAATACCCTATGGGTCCATTCATGTTGTTGCAAATGGTAAGACTTCATTCTTTTTTATGGCCAAGTAATATTCCATTATATATCTATATCTGTCTATCTATCTATCTATCATCTATCTGTCTATCTATCTATCTATCTATCTATCTATCTATCTATCTATCTAATCTCAGATCTTCTTAATCCAGTCACCTATTAATGGACGTCATTTAAGCTGCTCCACATTTTGGCTAATGTAAGTCATGCTGCAATAAATATAAGGATTCATACATCTTTTCAAGTTAATGTTTTGGATTGATTCTTTTCTGGAGTTTTCAGCTTTTTATTTAGTGTGTGGCAGAGGTGGTGACATATTTTAATATAAAACTAATAAATCTATAAGATAGCATGATAAGGTTGTAATAGAGTGAACATTAACTGCAAAGAGAATATATAAATTTGACACTAAAAATTTTTTGTTTAAAAGTGAAATATCCAGCAATGTACCTAGATGTTTAATCCTCAGGAATGGCATATAGTTATTTAGTGATTTATTTTTTGATTACAGAAGTTGTTTGCTTTACACAGAACATTTACGTTTCATCAGTTGTAAATAAGTTCATTCCACAATGGCAACTAAAGTGCACCCTTTTACTCAGGTAGTGCAGGAAGAAATTTTCTTAAGGAAAAAATTATTTTCTCTGCCAAACATTTAGCTTTTGTTAATGGAAATGTAAAGAAAAGTGCAATTCACACACACACATAGATGACACAGACACATAACAAATTGATATATGCAACTGTATCAGCACATTCACACACTCCTTTACGCTAACATGCTTCACGTGGTGGTTTTGGTGCATGTCTTGTTTTATTCTGCTGCTTTGGCATTTCTAACGGTCCTGTACTAACCTGTGTGTTTTGTTCTATTAATTCTGAATTTGCAAGTTACAAAATTTTCTAAATGTTGTAGAAAAAGCACGGCACCAGAGTCAATGATACTGTTCTCATCTCTGCCACTGTTTGGCCCGTGACCCTAGACAGTCCCTCATCTCTTTGGATCTTGATTTTCTTAACTATATGATTAAATTGGACTAAAATAATTAGCTTTGTCATCAGATGGACCTGGCTGACTTTGGGCAAGTTCTATAGCCTCTTAGATCCTCATTTCTTTAATCTATAACATAGGGATGATGTCTTTTCCCTCTTAAGTCAAGGTGAGCATTAATGAGACATATCTCGCATCCTGGTTCATAGTGAGTGCCTAAATGTTTGATTCCCTTGCCCTGTCCTCCCGATATTGAAAGCTAATTCCCTTCTCCCCAGAGGAGCTTCAAATATGGGAATTTAATCTTTTTTACCTTGTTGGAGGTCAGACTGTTGTAGCTTTTACTAGGCAGAACCGGACCTCTGTCCTGCTCTCTTGGTGATCAAAAACCATATGCCTAGAGGGGGAGTGTGTTGAAGGCATCAGCTACTGTACATCACACACGTCGAGAGCGCCCATACCAGGGAAGCATGCAGCCATGTGCAAAAGCAGGGATGCACACATACACAGAGCTTGAACTCAGTGTCTTGTGAAACTGGGTTAGCCATTACACATACCTTTCTAATCTTCTTGCTCACCCTTGTATAATACCATCAGAGAGAGGAGGAGGAGAGAAGAGTGGGAAGGAGGGCAGGGTTCTTGTATTTGTTGCATGATGATGCTCTGATGGTATCATAGTAAATCTACAAGGAGGTCATCAAAGAAAAGTGAGCAAGAAATGTCTTTACAATCCATGGCTTATCTCTTTTTAGGACATTGATTTCTCTTTGTAATTTGTAAAAGATCAAAAAAGAGCACAAACACTGCTGTCTTCCTTCAGCAGAACTTTTGTTAGTGAGGTTGAGAAGTGTCCCAAGTGATCTACAAGCTGACCAAGGTGAGACATAGTTTCTTAGGTCAGTTTTTGGCTTTATTATTCCCCAGAAGTTCTGCTCATTGTCCTTACTATCATCATAAATGAAGAACTAGCCTCTGGGCAAGAAACCTCATTTCTTGATGCTGCTTTGCTACTAACCAGCTTGTAACTTTCAGCTAATATTTTAATTTTTGGGCTTTTGATTTCCACATTTTAACATTAGGGAGTTAGACATCATTGATCTCTTAGATCTCGCATTCCAGCACTATATGATTCGAACTTAGGATTTTCTGAAGCATGTTCTAATGCAGGTGTCTCCAAATAAACTAATTTTAATGTTGCCTTGGTCCATATTTTTACTTTGTCTATGCAGCATTTAGACTAGACAAAAATTTGCTCCATATTTTTTACTTCAGTCACGTGAAAATTACCCTCTTCCTGAGCAGTAATATTTATGAACTTACAGACTTGATGACACACACACACACACACACACACACACACACACACACACACACATATACACACCATATCTCCAGCTATTAACATTTTTTGTATTCTTGAATGTAATAACACATTTTGGGAAATGCTGCTATAGTACTTTTGAGACAGATTAATAAACAACTACTCAAATTTAATTTTTCTATCTTGACTAGTTTATCTGGTGAGGATTATAAATTGATAAGCCAATATTTATACTGATTCATAGGCTGAGTCCACTATCCATAAAAAATCTGAAGTGTATCATTTTTGCTCCAAAATTCTTTGAGAAATGGTAATCTTGTCTTTCCAGGAACACCTGTTCATCTATACCTGAACTTTAGGGTAACATAACTGTAGCATAGATTATAAGATCAGAAGAGCAAGAAAAGGGGGATAAGGAGGGATAGAAAAATAGTTCAGATCGAGTTATGGGTTATAGAACTTCGCATTTTTACAGAGAAAGCACTGGGTCCTGTGACAATGCGTTATGTATGTTCTCTCTCTCCTACATTTTGGCATTGGAGCTGAGTTGCACAAATACCTTCTTTAAGTTCCCTTTTAGATAGTTAAACTATCTAATGTGCTTACATTTAATTAATTTATCTTGGGAGATGAATTCCTTGCATGTCTTGTTTTGAAAGCATTTCACAAGATCTGGAATTCATGAAACACACAGCAAGTTTAACCCGGCCTATTTTGAAATCACCTGATAACAATTAACATTCCTCCAGGCTGGGGCTGATTTATGCTGCCTTTGTAAGGTCTTGAAAATATGAAAGCAGAGAAGCAGTATTTCAAAATGCAGCATAAAATCAACAATAAAATGTATATTTATAACCTGAGAAGTATGATTTCATCTTGGAGAATAACCAATCCTATAGCAGTAATAAATAAACATGATTTTCATCGTACAATATTGCACTTATTAAGCACTTCAGGGGACTTGTGAATAAATCAAATTGTGGGATCAGTTTTGGATATCTGAATACATATTTTTAAATATTGTAAACATGTGGAAAAGTATTAGAACTGGTTACCATTTGTTCATGTTTTCCAAAAGGGTTTTAATTAAAAAAAACTCATTCTTACATCCTCCTATAAACCAAACTGAGGCCAGAATGTCCTGTAAAGTGACATACTTTTAATAAATGCAGACTTAATATGGTATTGAGATAAGACTGAAGAATCCCATTCGAGTACCACAGATTCTGATTTATGCTCATAAAAGTCATGGATATCTAGGTGGTTTGGAGAACGCAGTGTTATCAGAGAATTTAGGGTGATGTATGCTCCTGTTTTCATTTAAAAGTTTAATAAAAATAAATCAGTATGGGAAGTTAAGGCATGAAATGAAAAGCCTCCTCTTACTCTGTTGGCATTATTTTGACTTTTTTAAGTCAAGTCAATTCAATCCAACCAACATTTATTGACAATGTGTAATGTGTCAGGCGCTGTGATAGGTGTGAGAGCTACAAAGTCAAAAGGTAGTAGCCTGGGAAAGGTCTCTCTGGCACATGGGTCAGTGTGAGAGGGCTGAAGTTCCAGGCTGACCCCAAGGCACGGACTTTCCAGGTTCGGTTAGTATCCTGAATTAGTATTTAGATTAGTGATTACGAATTCCAAGGGGTCAGGGATGCGCTGGTTGGTGTGGGTCTGTAGAGGTCAGTATCCTCAATAGGTCATTTTAATGTTGCACTGGGTTAAGTTTCTACTAGCATTTGGGTTAACTTAGAGGGTCCGGCTTAAGTAACCTAAAATAGGTGGTTTATTACCAAGAAGTTATCACTTCTCTGTGGGGAGAGGGATGATGACCTGAACATCTCCAAGAGTTTGATGATCAAGACAAATAAAATTTAAAAAAAAAACATTTTATTGACATTCCTTTTTACTGGGCTGTTAGATCATAGCAAAACAAACAAATTACTTTTTTTTTCTGATGTGTACAAGTGGCAGTATGTGAGGCTTCTGCCAAGTTTACCAAAGGACGTGATAGAAGTGAATGAGCCGCAAAGATCTGACAGGTGAGTCCTCAAGTGTGCTGCTGAGGATGGTGATGCCATCGAATGTCACCATTAGGACTGGCTCTCCTCCAAGCACCTCAATTGTTTGCTATCACTGAGTCAGCAGTTCAATGATGAGAAAGCCATACACTTAGATGATCAGAATTACCTAATTGCTATTTGGGGTCTGTTCAGGTTAGTCCTGTTCTGCCCTTTATCACCACAATGTAAGAGATTCAGAGTCTCTGCTTTTAAGCCCTTGGGCTCTTGGCTTCAAAGTAGCTGATCCAAGGCCTCTGCAAGCTGCAGGTACTCAGTGATGCAGTCATGGGAGTAGCTTTCATCCCATCTTTAGTCTCTTTCCAATGGGTGAAATATTTTGCAGGGTGATAGGGAGCAGAGGAAACCAAGGGTAATGTCACATAGGTTACTTTAAATATTTTCTGTTTACTTCCCAGTGGGTTGCATTTTCAGTTCCAAGTTTGCTTGGATACCAAATTCTGGTTCTGACTAAGCAATGAAATGTGATAGTTTTAGAAATAAATATGAAGTGTGATGTGTCCCTTCTCACATTTAATTACTCTGTTCTCCTTTTGTAACATATACTGTGGAACTGTCTTGCCAGAGAAGTGCAGACCACAAACAGGAGCCAAATTTCAATCGCACAGTCGAATAAAAGCAGCCAATGGCACAGACAGGTTCAATAAGCAGAGACTCTAAATATAATTTGTATTTTTTAATGATAACAATAATAATAGCTGCCATTCAATAAGCACTTTGAAGGAAATTTTATGCTCCGTATTTTATAAAACATTCTTTTATTTAATTTGAGACTCATAATATTCTCGTGAATTAGCTATCATTGTACAAGTATACTTGAAAGCTAACTGAAACCTATAGAAACTAAGAGCGGAGTTGAAGGCAGTATCTAAATTTAGTCATTTTCATTCAATTACCTATCCATTTTTATTATTGCACCTATTGTTTACTTTGCAATGATATGTCAAGTTTTGCTGATGTAATTTTCATGTTTTTATGAGCTACACTTTTCAGCAAAACCTGTTGATGGACCATTTGGACCCTGGAAGGATGGGCCCTAAGGCAGTGTGTTTTGGGGTTTTTGGGGGGTATATCCTATTGATTATGCTATTACACTTGTCCTATTTTTTTCTTCCCTTTATCTCCTCTGCTCTTCACCCCATCCCATCATCCCCATACCTCTTAGTTCATTTTTATGGGTTCTACATATCAGTTCTTTGACCTCTCAATTCCCTACACATTTCTTAGCCTCCCCCATCTTTTTTTTTGGTCAACATTTCCCACCACTACTTTCCCCAGACCTGTCCTCAATCCTTCCCCTCCTCGGCCTCGTCAATGGGTCCTCCATGCATGTTCCTTGATGACCCCTCCACACCCTAGCTCTCGTTAACCCCCTCCCTCCTCCTCTCTGGCCACTGTCAGTCCCTCTTATTTCAATGTTGCTGGGTATATGTTGCTTGCTTGTTTATTTTGCTGATTAGGTTCCCCTTATAGGTGAGATCATATGGTATCTGTCTTTCACCGCCTGGCTTATTTCACTCAGCATAATGCTCTCCAGTTCCATCCATGCTGTTGCAAAGGATAGTAGCTCTTTCTTCTGCTGCACAGTATTCCATTGTGTAAATGCACCATAGTTTTTTGATGCATTCATTTACTGTTGGGCACTTAGGCGGCTTTTAATTCTTGGCCACTGTAAATTGAACTGCTATGAACATTGGGGTGCATAGGTTCTTTTGAATTGGTGTTTCAGGATTCTTAGGGTATAAACTCAGCAGTGGAATCGCTAGGTCAAAACGCAGTTCCATTTTTAGTTTTTTGAGGAAATTCCAAACTGTTTTCCACAGTGGCTGCACCAGTCTGCATTCCCACCAACAGTGTACAAGGGTTGCCTTTTCTCCACATTCTTGCCAGTACTTGTTGTTTGTTGATATGTTTATGATGGCCATTCTGACTGGTGTGAAGTGGTATCTCACTGTGGTTTTAATTTGCATCTCTCTGATGGCTAGTGATGCTGAGCATCCTTTCATATGTCTCTGGGCCTTGCGTATGTCCTCCTTGGAGGAGTGCCTGTTCATGTCCTTAGCCCATTTTTTAAATTGGATTGTTTGTCTTCCTGAAATGGAGTCATGTGAGTTCTTTATATATTTTGGAGTTCAAACCCTTGTCTGAGGTATCATTGGCAAATATATTTTCCCATACAGTTGGTTCCCTTTTCATTTTGATGATGTTTTCTTTAGCTGTGCAGAAGCTTCTTATTTTGATGAAGTCCCATTTGTTTATTCTTTGCTTTATGTCCCTTGCTCTAGGGGACATATCAGTGAAAATATTGCTATGTAGAATATCTGAGATTTTCCTGCCTATATTGTCCTCTAGGACTTTTAAGATGTCATGACTTATATTTAAGTCTTTATCCTTCTTGAGTTTATTTTTGTGTGTGGTGTAAGTTGGTGGTCGAATTTCAATTTTTAGCATGTAGCCGTCCAGACCTCCCAACACCATTTGTTGAAGAGGTTCTTTTTACTCCATTTTATGCTTCTACCCCCTTTGTTGAATATTAATTGACCATAGAGACATGGATTCATTTCTGGGCTCTCTATTCTCTTTGATTGATCTATGTGTCTGTTCTTATGCCAGTACCAGACTGTTTTGATTACAGTGACCTTATAATATAGTTTGATGTCAGGTATTGTGATCCCTCTTACTTTGTTCTTCTTCCTCAAATTTGCTGCAGCTATTCAGGGTCATTTATGATTCCATATAAATTTTTGAAATGTTTGTTTTATATCTGTGAAATATGTCATTGGTGTAGTAATAGGGATTGCATTGAATCCATAAATTGCTTTGGGTAGTATGGATATTTTGATGATGTTACTTCTTCCAATCCATGAACATGATATATGCTTCCATTTATTTGTCTTCCTTAATTTCTTTCTTCAGAGTTGTGTAGTATTCTGAGTACAGGTCTTTTACCTTTTCAGTTAAGTTTATTCCTAGTTACTTTATTTTTCTTGTTGTTATAGTAAATGGCTTTTCTTTTCTTTCTTTCTTTTTTCATTTTTTTGCTGATTTCTGATTCTGATATTTCATTGTTGATATACAAAAATGGTTTCAATTTCTGAATATTGACTCTGTATCCTGCTGTTTTGCCAAATTCACTTATTAGGTTGAGTAGTTTTTTGGTGGAGTCTATAGGGTTTTCTATATATGCTATCATGTCATCTGCAAAAAATGGCAGTTTTACTTCCTCCTTTCCAATTTGGATGCCTTTTATTTCTTTTTCTTTTCTGACTACTGTGGCTAGGACTTCTAATATTATGTTGAAGAGAAGTGGTGAAAGTGGACATCCTTGTTTTGTCCCTGATCTTAGCGGAAAGCTTTTAGTTTTTGCCCATTCAGTATAAAGTTGGATGTAGGTTTCTCATACATAGCCTTTATTATGTTGAGGTATGCCCCTTTATTCCCACTTTGCTGAGTGTTTTGATCATAAATCGGTCCTCTACCTTATCAAATGCTTTTCCTGCATCTATTGACATGATCATGTGATTTTTATCTTTCCTTTGTTTATGCGATGTGTTACATTTATTGATTTGTGAATATTGTACCATCCTTGCATCCCTGGGATGAATCCCATTGGATCATGGTAGATGATCTTTTTCATGTGCTGTTGGATGAGGTTTGCCAATATTTTGTTGAGGATTTTAGCTCTATGTTCATCAGCGATATTGGCCTATAGTTTTCTCTCTTTGTTGTGTCTTTATCTCATTTTGGGATTAGGATGATGCTGGCCTCACAAAAAGAGTTTCGGAGTCTTCCCTCTTCTTGGATTTTTTGGAATAGCCTGAGAAGGACAGGCATTAGCTCTTCCTTAAATGTTTTGTGAAATTCTGGTGTAAAACCATCTGGTCCAGAGCTTTTGTGTGCCAGGAGTTTTTTTATTACTGCTTCAATTTCACCAGCTGTTATCAATCTGTTCAAGCTTTCTGCTTCTTCTTCATTCAGTTTTGGAAGATTATATTTTTCTAGATATTTGTCCATTTTACCAAGGTTTTCAAATTTCTTGGCATATAAGTGTTTGTAGTAATTTCTTACAATCCTTTGCATTTCTGTGGTATAAGTTGGAATTTCTCCTCTTTCATTTCTGATTTTATTTATTTGAGTCCTCTCACTTTTTTTCTTGATCAGTTTGCTTAAAGGCTTATCAATTTTGTTTATCTTTTCAGAGAACCAGATCCTGGATTTATTGATCCTTTGAATTGCTCTTTTAGTCTCTATGTCATTCAATTCTGCCCTAATCTGGTTGTTTCCTTTCTTCTGCTTGTTCTTGGCTTTGTTTGTTGTTGTTTCCCCAGTTCTTATAGACATAGGGTTAGATTGTTTATTTGGAATGTTTCTATCTTTTTTAGGTAGGCCTGTATTGCTATGAACTTTTCTCTCAGTACTGCCTTCTATGTGTCCCATAGGATTTGGAGTATTGTATGTTCATTTTCATTTGTTTCCAGAAACTTTTCAATTTCTTCTTTGATCTCATTATTGACCCTTTCTTTGTTTAATAGCATGCTATTCAGTCTCCATGATTTTGAAAGTTTTGAGTTTTTTCCTTGAGATTGGTTTCTAGTTTTAAGCCCTTGTGGTCTCAGAAAATGCTTGATATGATTTCAACTTTCTTAAATTCGTTGAGGCTTGTTTTGTGTCCTATCATGTGATCTATTTTTAAAATATTCCATGTGCATTTGAAAAGAATGTGTAGTTTGCTCATTTGGAATGAAAGGTTCCATATATATCAGTTAGGTCCCTTTGATCTAATGCACTGTTCAGTTCCGCAATATCCTTGTTGATATTTTGTTTGGAAGATCTATCCATCATTGACAGTGGGGTATTAAAATCCCCTAGTATAAATGTATTGCTGTCTATACCTTTCTTCAAGTCCTCTGGGATTTTCCTTTTATAATTGGGTGCTCCTATGTTGGGTGCATATAGGTTTACAATGTTTTTGTCCCCTTGATGGATTCTTCCTGTGAGTGTTATGAAGTGTCTTTCTGTATCTCCTTTTATGGCCTTTGTTTTGAAATCTACTTTGTCTGATATAAGTATTGCTATCCTGTGTTTTGTTGGTTTTTTTTTTTTTTTCCTGTCTGTTTGCTTGGAATATTTTTTTCCAATCCTCTACTTTCAGTCTGTGTAGGTCTTTTGCTCTGAGGTCAGTCTCATGTAGGCAGCATATGTGTGGGTTATGTTTTCTTATCCATTCAGTTACCCTATGCCCTTTAATTGGAGCCTTTAATCCATTTACACTTAAGGTATTATTGGTAGGTACTTATTCTTTCTTTCCCTTTGTACCTGCCTTTCTTTCTCTCTCTCTCTCAATGTTTTTCTTCATCATCTTAAAGTAGTCCCTTTAGCACATCTTGCATTGCTGGTCTGGTGGAGGTGTATTCTTTTAGCCTTCTTTTGTATGGGAAACTCCTTATTTCTCCTTTCATTTTAATTGAGAGCCTTGTTGGGTAGAGTAGTCTTGGTTGCAGGTCTTTGCTTTTCATTACTTGGAATATTTCTTGCCAATATTTCTTGTCAAGAAGAATCTTTAAGATTCTCTCTTTGTCCTTGATATCTGCCATTTTAATTATGATGTATCTTGGAGTGAGTCTCCTTTGGGTTCCCCTTGATTGGGACCCTCTGTGCTTCCTGGACTTTTGTGACTTTTTCTCTCTTCAAATTAGGGAAGTTGTCCATTACAGCTTTGTCAAATAGGTTTCCTATCACTTGCTCCACTTCTTCTCCTTCTGGCATTCCTATTATAATGATATTATTACATTTCATGTTGTCCTTCATTTCCTGGAACTCCACTTCATTCTTTTTAAGCCTTTTTTCATTTTCTTGCTCTTTCTGGGAGTTTTTATCTACTATGTCATCCAGCTCAATGAGTCGATCCTCTGCTTCATCTAGCCTGCTTTTGATTCCTTCTACTGTGTTCTTCAATTCAGAAATCGTATTCTTCATTTCCTTTCGGTTCTTGTTGATAGTGTCTGTGTCCTTTTTCATGCTGATATAGTTTACAGTAAGTTCCTGTAGTTTCCCTGTAGTATTTTGTAATTTTCACTGAACTCATTGAGTTCTTAAGCTTCCTTATAACCATTGTTTTGAACTCAGTGTGTATAAGTTTACTTGCCTCTTTTTCATTTAGTAGTCTCTCTGGCAATTCCTCCTTTCCTTTTGATTGGGGGTTGTTTCTTTGTGTTCCTATTTTTTGGCCACCAGAACAAAACCTCAAAGCCCAGGAAACAAATCCATGACTGCAAAAATAACTCCCCCCTGCAATCCCACTATCAACATCAAGGGAACTAGTATTAATGAGGCTATATAATGATTAAGACTATTATAAATAAAGGAGAGTAATAAAGTATAATATAAAATCTAGTGACTTAATATGCACCAACTTGATGGACAAAAAATGAATGTTAAAAAGCTATGTAGTAAAGAAAATATTGCAAATCATTGAGAAGACCACAGTGGATTTTGTCCTAGTGGCCTCTAGTATTTACCGCTGTTTTTTCTTTCTGGATCCACCTCTGGTGATGTCAGATGTTGACCCCATCTGACCTTAGGCAGCCTGTTTGAGAGTTCCTGGGATCTACTGTCTGTGACTGTCTCCTTTAGTTGTTAATCTAGTCACTCTGCACTCAGCAGTCAGGCTTAAGGACAATAGCGTGGGGCAGAATCCCTCCTGGTGCCATGGCTAATGTTTCCCCTCAGGCTGCTGCTGCTCAGAGGGGAGAGGTGTGTGCGAGCTCGATGGCTGCTGCCTTACGGGAGATCATTCAGCGCCAGGATCCCAGAGGCTGCTCTCTCCGTTCTCTCCCCAAAGTCTCTATCCCCAGTCTCTCCTCAAGCATCTCTAGGTCACTCTGTCTCCGCTTTGCAGGGATCTACTGTATGTGTCTGCCCCTCTGCACTTAGCGGTCAGTCAGGCTTAAGCACCACAGGGCCAGGGCAGAGTCCCTCTTGGGAGCAGGGCTATTGTTTCCTCTGACCTTGCTGCCGCTCAGGGGAGTGGCCTGCCTGAGCAAGATGGCTGCTGCTGCTGCGTGGGGAATGACTCAGCACAGGGATCCTGGTGGCCACTTTCTCAGGTGTCTCTCCAAAGCTTCTGTCCCCAGTCTCTCCTCAGGCATCTCTAGCCCACTTTGCCCCCACTTTTGCCAGAGCCCAGGGTAAGTGGCTGCAAATGAAAATGTCTGCTTTGGCCCTTTAAACGGCTCTTTTATTCTCTAGGTGCCTGTCACTGTCAGAGAGCAGCCCTGCCGCTTTTTGCAGCTGGCTGTTATCTATGTACTTTTTGGGCTCTAGTGCTGTAGGCTGGGGCTCCCCGCTTATGGTTTAGTCCCCAGTCTTCTCATGCGGATCCAACTGGCTGCTTAAATATCCCCCTGGTGCTGCCACCCGCGGGTGCCCAGCCAGCCTTCTTGCATCTCTGCCACACTCCTTACCAGTCAGGTTGTGCTGAAACTGATTCTTCTGTCTGTCTGGGGTTATAAGGTTTCTCTCTTGCTATTGTTCAGTTGTTTGTTCTGGGTGATTTCTCCACAATTTAGTTGTAATTCCAGACTGGTCCTGGGAGAAGGTCAGCGTGTCTTCCATTCACTCCTCTGCCAGCTTGATCTCTGGCAGTGTGTTTCAAACTGTGGTTGTTATGAACCGAGTTTCTGTATTCCCCGGGCCCCACTTCATATTTTAAAGCACTAACTCCAATGTGATATGGGGTGGGGACTTTGGGAGATGGATTTAGGTGAGGTCATGAGAGGGGGGCCCCAGGATGGGATTAGTGTCCTTATAAAAGGAGCAAAAGAGACCAGATATCCCTCCCTCTGTGTCATGTGAAAACACAGCAAGAAGGTAGTCAGAAAGCCAGGCAAGCCACGAAGAAAGTCCCACAGGGGAATGGAACTAGCAGGCACTTTAGTTTGGATTCCCCAGCTTCCATCACTGTGAGAAATAAATCCCTAGTGTTTAAGCCCCTCAGTCTATATTATTTTGTTATGGTAACCCTAGCTGACTGTAACAGTGGGAATAACCAATTAATATGTCGTAAAGTCAACTATTAATGGACTGAGTCAGTATTATTTTTTTAAAGAATATAGAGGAGACTAGAATAGAAGATATCAGAATTCATAGTAGCAAGGGAAACTATTGTTTCATCAAACTTTTGTTTTGGTATATATGTATTTATACATATATTCATATACATACACACATGTTATTTGTATACATATGCTTATATGCCATTTGTGTATGCACATGTATATGTACGTTCACAATATAAAATATATTTTTTTACTATTGATTTCAATCAAAAAGTTTAAAAACCATTAGCTTAGAATGTGGATAGGCTGGGGTGGCATTAAGATTAAGAGACATCTAACTTAACCTGCATAAGGATGATGAGGGGTTTGGGGGCATTTGTGAGGGTCAAGCTAGAAAGGAGTAAGTGAAAAAGAAGAGCAAGGAGAAAGAAAGAAGGGATTCCTATCTTTCATGACAGCATGGATGAAACTGAAGAGTTTCATCCTACGTGAAATAGGCCAGGCAGCAAAAGACAAATAGCATATGATCTCACCTATAATAGGAATGTAATGAATAAAACAAACAAATGAGCAAAATAGAACCAGAGGCATGGAAACAAGGAGCAAACTGACGGGGACCAGAGGGGAGGGGGCCAGGGAATCAGGGAGGAAAGAAGGGGAAGGGCCTAATTAACAAGTGTAAATGACCCGTGGACACGCACAACCGTGGGGGGGGACTGACTGTGGGGACAGGGCAGGGGATAGCATCAGGGGAAAATTGAGACAACTCTAATAAAACAATAAAAAATAAAAATTGCAAAATATTAAAAAAAAAGAACAAGCAAAATAGAGATAGACTCCTAGATAGCAGGCTGACAGCTCTGGGTTGGAGGTAGTTAGGGAATGGAGGGATTGAGCAAAAAGGAAAAAGGATTCATGGACATGGCCAACAGTGTGGTGATTGTGGGGGGGTATAAGGGGGGTAAATGGTAATAGAAAATATACGATCAGTCAATTAATAAATAAATGAATAAAATGAAGAACAAGTAGGTTCCAGCAACATGGCAGGGGAATTGCCCCTGATTGGAAAAAATAATGAGTACGGTTTCTCAGGATGAAGAAATGGTAAGGGACTTTTAATAATAAGAGTGTCTATTTCTTCCATTTAAATTGTTTTCTGTGCAGTTCTGCACTGCACCTTATCTTTACCCCCACCCTCTCTGCTTTGCTAGAAATCTTCAGTGGACTCTACTAGGTAGATAGCTTAGATCCAATGGAGAGGTGGAGTGTAAAGAAACTAGGGAGTTATCCAGCTAAACTCAAAGCAGAATGAACGAACTGAGCAGAAACAGAAACTGGGAGTTGAGGTGACAGGGGTTATTGGGAGAAATGCTGGCTTTCCTACTGCATCCTTGAAAATGAGGGTTGAAGTCAACTTTACCCACATCTGAAAGGATAATATGCCTCTAGTAAGCTGGTGACATGGAGACCTCCAAGGTGTTGGCATGGAGACCCCATGTACTTCCCCTGCCCACTCATGCGTCCTCCTCTTGTTTCCTTCCCACCATAGAGTCGATATCATAAAAGAATAGGCAGGGGAGATGGAAGAATATTAGATGTGAAAGACAGGCATAATGACTCAGACTCAATCTCAGACACTTTGAGAACTAAGTGTTTGTATGTGCGTATATCTGCTTTTGGACCGAGCTGGTGTTCTCATGATACCCAAGCTTAGAGTATATGTGATTTGTGGTGTATGATGCTTCAAACACAGTCCTTCTCTGGAATGATTTTATTTTCATTGGGTGGCAGCTTGAAATAGTGAAAAAAAACACTGACCTGACTTCTAGCGGTGTGCATTCTTGTCTGCTTTTATCCTGTTTCCACTGTGAGTTTTTGATGACCTATCTATCACATTGGCCCCCTCCTTGTAAAAGCGAGAGGAAGGATTTTACTTCTTCTGCTCTGTAGCAGCTCTAATGTTGTTTGATGTAAGCCAGTGTTGTTTGATGTGATATGAATGAATGGTGTTTGATATGAGTCCTCGGAGGCTACCTTGAGACCCTTAAGTGGTTCCTGGATGGCCTGGGGAAGAAGGATCCCTCCTCTGGGCCTGTTTCAACTCCCTCCCAACCACCATCCATAGGTTCACCAAGAGCAGCCCTGTTTTCTGTCTGTTTTATGAATTGAGATTTCCTTTACAAAAAGAGAAGTGTGAAAAACTACTATACCAGACAATCCACAGGGGAGGCTGTTCACTTTTCAATGATTAAGAAAGGGCTGAAACCAGAAACCAAAAGGAAACTAAGCAACTGAAAAATATGTTCCATGGAAAAATTTCAAAACTACAAAGAGATATAAAAAAGGCCTCACAGTCCATTTTATGGCAGGTGGAGAGCAATACCATTAGTGACTAACATGTTCTAAATTACTGGATGATACATGATGATGAGCTGTCTTTACAGATTGTAAAATATTTAGTGGGCTACATTAATTAATTGTTTTTCTACAATTACAAGAAGGCATAAGTCAATGAGCTAGCAAATGGAACAACTTACTTTATTCTGGGACTAGCCTAGTTCAGGTTTGAGCACACAACTTTGACTCACATCTCTCATACCTGGCTCACTTCTAGGGAGTAAACATTCTCCCTCTGAAAGCCTGAGACAAGCCAGTTCTACTTCAAACCCATGGTGGTGTTGACCAAATTGAAGTTGACTTGACGAACAGAGAGGAAACAGCAAGTAAGTCATGAATACCAACAGCAGCTAACATTTACTGAATACTTGTTATGTATAAAATCAAGTCCATGGGTTTTCTTATAACTTTACCACAATTTGGTACAGATAGAAAAAAAAGTAACTAAGGCTTAGTGAGGTTAAATCATTTCCCCAAAGTCACTATAACTGGTGAGTGATCATCCATTAATGGTTCCAATTTCTGTTCTTCCTTAATTTTGCTTTGTGGCTGCTCATGACAAAAGACACCTTGAGCCTTGTTCATTCTAAGCGTTGAGCCATATTGTTCATTCTAAGCATTGAACCACATTGTTGAGCCTTGTTCATTCTAAGCATTGTTGAGCCACATTCTAATATGTAGTCTTTAATCTCAATTTATAATTATTTGTTTATTCAATCAGAAATAGACTATTTGTTACATGAATGGCATTGTGTATGGAACTTGGAGGTTAAAATACAATTTAAATATACTTATTTATTCACAAAAGCTTAAAGTCTAGTGGAACAGGTAAGCTATGTGCATAAAAAAATTACAATTCAAGAAAGCAAATGGCAGGCACCCTAAGAGGAGGGACAAGTGTTATGAGATTCAGAGGAAGGAGATAAAACTTTCTGTATCAGCAGAGTCTTGTGGAGAAGGTGGCTTTCTGACTGACCCTTGAATGGAGATATAATTGCTACATGTAAATTTGTGCTCAGAAGGGAATTCTGAAAGAAACAATGTCAGTACAGGCATATGTTAAATATATAGTGGCGAGTGGATAGAAAAAACACCATTTGGCTGGAAAGTATGGCATATGAAAGGGAGCAGTAGAAAATTAAATTGAGAAAATATATTGGATCAAGTTAGAACATGGCAGGAGGGCCATGCCTTGACTCAAGCTGAGGAATGTGGGCTTTATTCTCTGGGAATGGATGGAAAGCCATCAGAAATACTTGAGCAGGAATGTGGCACAACAAAACAGTGCCTCAGAAAAACTGACCAGGCCATTGTGCATGTAACGGTTATACGGAGACTGCGGGAGGATAGACAATTTTAGAGGCTTTTAAGATAATCCAGGTCAGGGACATCGAGTGCACTGGATGGGAGGGGAAAGTGGGAAAAAGGCGGGGGAGGTGGGATATTGTGAATGTGAATATGGAAGCAGAGGTGAATGGCTGGGGCGATGGGCTGGGCCTTTGACCGAATAGGGAATATGGAAGAAGAAGCAGATTTCTAGGGTAAGAGCGTGTGTCATTTTGGGACATGCTGAGCCAACTCATAGGAGGGACATCAAAAGCAAGATGACGACACAGTAGGGGGACATGAAGCTTAGTGCTGTGTAAAGTGAGTAAAAGGGACTAATACACAGTTGAGATAGGCAATACAACAGTATCCAAATTAGCACTAAATTGAATGTTTTATCTTGGCGATGGTGGCAGGATTTATGCTTTCATCACAGTTTTCCCTGCAGCACTGTTGAATGTCCTGAAAAGGCAGTGAGACATTGCCCACTGGCCTGTGGGATATTCCAGACTTTGGTATTTTAAGACTACATTAATACAAAGGATTTGGTTTTGGTCGAATAACTATTAGTATTTTAAAGCATAACTATTTGGGGGAAGCATCTGTTTTGTTTTAGAAAAAAAATTCTCACTAAAATGACATAATTTTAACATCCTTGGGTTATAGTCATCTTTTTCAGAAGGGATAGGCATCAGCCCACCAGCTTTGAAAACTACCTAACAGTTTGGCATCAAGGAAATTTGCCTGGTCTTCTCCATGGATCCCACTTCAAGGGTAGAAATATAATTGATATCTTGCAATAGCATTAAGTCTGAGTATAATGTATCCTCTGTTTGGATGGTTGGTTGGTTGGTTGGTTTTGCAGTGGAATAACTTTTATTACTCCTAAGTAAAGTTTAACTGTGTGGCCTAATTCTAATTTACAAGCATGAAACCACGTGCTACTAAACCAATATTCACTTCCCTGACTTTACCCTTTCAGTGGCTTTTCTGCACCAGGTTTACTCACAATATGCAGTTCCTCTCCCTTTTTTTTTTTTGGATTCTGGTGCTGATAGTCATGCTTCTACTGGATAGCGCACCAATGTTTTCCATAGGGCATCGATGATTGGTCTCCGTTTCAATGCATAAGATCAAATGTGCTGTACAAATGGATATCCCGAGGTGTAGTTCTTTTCCATGATGAGTGGCATGCAAAATGGAAAGCACCAGCCCCTGGGACTGGACCTATCTCTCTCAGCCTCAACAATGACATTTGTGGTGACCTGTTCTAGAAATCCTACAGAAACAAACTTTATTGATTTGGGGGCTTTTAACAGACTAAGTTACTTCCCCCCTTGTGTCTATCCTGGTCTCACAGTCCTCTGACCTTATGGGAGGAAACACCCAACCAAGCTGCTGAAAGCAAAGCCTTGATAGGCCTCTCTGCTATTAAATGCATTCCCTAGGAGAGCCCTTGTAATGAATCCATCTCCCATGATTCATGGGTCAGTGGGCACACCATAAAACCTATTGTATTAGCTGGAGGAATGTGTCATGAAAATAGGGACCCCATTTACATGAAAAGAGAAAATCCTGAACTATATGGGACATCTCTGAATATTTTGCTACTGATTATTTATTATTTATGCTCTTAGAAATTTTAAATATATTCATTGGACATCAATTGTGAGATAAAGCGTATAGGATTAACATGTTCTGTGCATGGGCTTCGATGGTTAAGTCTTATTTCTTGACTTGTTTTTGTCTATCAGAAGGCACTTATGAATCCAGAGATTTAACATTCAAGAACCTGTAGAATTTTTAGGAATGTGTGATGAAATATGATTTTTATGAGGCCTGAATCTCGGAACTGGAGCTGGGGTATATGCAGACATAGATGGGGGGCCAGACCAGGAGGAAGGAAGGTAGTGGCTAAGAGAGTATGAATAAAAGGAAACTGAAGATGTGCTGTCTCTCCTGAAGTAAAAGCAACCCTGTTTAGGCAGAATGAAGACCATTCTAATAGCTAATAACTACTAACAAGGGCCAAAGGGGGAAAACCTGGAGAATTTCTATGACAAAGTATAAATCATGTTTATGTTACCTTTACTATTTTTATTTCCATTTTTTTAGTTGAGAAAACAGAGGATGAATAGGTCACACAGCTAGCAAGTAATGAAACCAGATATTTTTTATTTCATAGACCACACTTTTTGTCTACAGAAAAAAAATGTATTAGAACCTATGTTTATAGAAATATCCATTTGAATTGGTTAGATCCTCAAGGCTATAATATGTTTTTATCTATCCCTAATCCCTGATGTGTGGCCCTCTATGGCAATGAAGAATGAGGGTTTGCTTGGTTTAGTTACTTCATAGCCTTGAAGACCACTTTTAATTTTAACTTAAAAAATGGTGATTGGAAGTATTGAGTGGGGCTCAGAAGACTTAGACATTCATCCTGGAATCTTCTAGCACCAGTCCCGTGGGTCTAGTCTCAGATTATTTTCCCACGTGGAGTTGTGTGACATAACTCCAGGAAGTACCATTCACACTGTCATCTACAAATACTTAGTGCAGATGATACCCCATGGAGTTGTGTGATGTCAGGACCCTGGTCCCATGTGGCCTCATTCTGTTCAACTGCCTTCCTGATGTGAAAACTGCCCCTCATTGCATCCTCTCTCCGTGAGCACAGACTGGCTTATTTAAATATGAGCTCCAAGTGTGGAGAGACCTGGTTCTGCATGGCTCCTGAGGCATGAATTGTAGAGCTCTCTAGGTTTTGAGGTAGAGAACTCTGGGGCAGGTGAGGGGTCTCATAAGGGTGGGATCAATTTGGAGTCACGGATATGCTGTGCTTGCCCTGTTGGGTTTATGGAATGTGCTGCTGGCAGGTACATGCCTGCAAACTCTGGCGACCACTTCTCCCCTGGTCTCAGAAATGCAGAGTTTGAAGAGCAGGTTGTAATGTATCAGTATGATATCAGATGTTTCCATTATGGACTAATATTTATGATAAAGCGGACCAGGGACAACAATTTTTCAGGGACAGTTTTACTTATCAATCCCATTGCAATAAACAAGTCGTTATAAGGACACTGCAATTCTCCCCAACTTAACTTCCTCCCATAGTCACATTTGCACCACCAGCTGCGTACAAGGAAGGCCTTCAAGCTCCTGTTCTCCAGGGATTGAAGATCCACTTGTCTGCCAATGGATAACGTTTTTTCTGAGGAATGACTGACCAAAATGCTATTTATTTATACTGATAACATGTATGTTACTTAAAACTTTAGTGGACCTATAAAAGTTAGACAATGGGACACTATAACTAAATGACTTTTTAAAAGTGAAAACTCAAAATTGTGAATATTTCAAAATTTTCAAAAACTATATTTATTTTCATTAGAAGTCCACATCTATGTGCTGCAATTTTTTTTTTTTAATTCTTTATTTCCTGTGCTGGGGACTCCTGTCTTCTGGCTCTCCTGTCTCCTTCTAGCTCAGGGACTTTGTGACTTTTCCTCTTATCAGTTGAGGGTTAATCCAAAACACGTCTTTTAACTATTCCCAAACCACCATTAAATCTGCCTCCTAATTGGTTAAAGCCGCGGTAGTTGAGTGGGGCGAATGAGGGAGGAGTCTGCTCCAGCAAAATTCTCAGGACAAGCTGAAGCAAAGTCTATGACTTGGCCCCACCCTTAAGGGGGATATTCCCACTGAAGTGGGGTGTCCATGGCCTGTGGAGGGATGCATAGGCATGGTGATGGTGGGTCTCATGACCCCAGCACCCACTGAAGCCCCGTCAGCATTTGTCTCTCTGGCTATAGATTGCTGTCTTTGGTAAACATCAATAGCCGATTTTGAAACTTCAGTTGGCTTCCTCTTCTCATCCAGGATGTCATAACTGTCCCCCTCTAGACAGGCGATGTGTGTTAAAAGATACAAACTAACATGAATGTGATATATAAGCTACAGACATAGATCTGAAAACTCAAAAATTGGAAATTTTTTCTGCATGCTTTCTCTTTCTCTCCTTTTTTTGTTTTTAAATAGAAAAGATGTAAAACACAAGCTAAGTTTCGAGATGGCCTTTGTCCCCCTTTCCTTACCATCAGTCTTTGACCTAATGAAAGAGGGCCGGGTGTGCAGTAAACAATATGTAGTGAAGTCATGGTTGGGTCTTCAAGTAAGTCGTGGACTCCACTGGCCTCAGGCATATGTCCTGTTGTGCTTCCTGGACAGGACCCCATGTAATACCACTATGGTTCTATCTTGGGCCCTAGTTTAACATTGCTGGGGTCAAGGGATCTCCAACCCCTAGCTGTCTCCTGTGAGGCCTCCAGTTTGCCTTGGCTTCTTCCTGGGTGACTGCATGCTCTTTCATCTGGATTCCCTGTTCATTTCCTTGTTGCTCTCTACACTTTAGATGTGGATACTTAGATTCTACTCTTTTGAGGCCAGAGTGCTGGAGGAAAAAAAAAAAAGAGCGTTATTGTGCTTCAAATAAAAGCATTTAGTTTTTATTTGTCAGGAATCAGTAATATGTAAGTCATGCATTTATTTATTCTTTTGGCAGTTATTGGATTATTGAGTACCTTTTATGTGCCTGAGAATGTTCTAGAAATTGAGGATACAGGGATCTAGGAATCTCAGTCCTGGCCAAATAAAATTTATATTGTTCTGTTGTTGTTCTTCAACTAATGTTCTATATCTCAACTAAATCTACTTGAGGTCAGAGACTGCCAGTTGGATTCACACAGTCACGGCTTTCTTCTCATCTTCCCTAGAACTGCTCAGCCTAATGGTGATTTTGAGGGATTGAAAAGACTTGGAATCCTGTCCACACTGAATGTGGCAGTGTTTTTCCGGAGTAACTGCTATCTGAAGCCATATGGGAGGATTAGTTTCCTGAGTTAGCATATTTAGATTGTTACATATTTTCTAGGATAGCCCAATGACAATTTCATGTAAATTTGGGGGGATGGGGGATCAGTCCATTAAAGAGGTAACTAAATATGTTCTTATTTTAAAAACTTTTATGTCCTTTTACAAATCAAAACATTCTTACCAAACTTGGAATTCTGAATTTTCGCTTAGAAAAATATGCAGGGACATAGTATGAATGTATATTGACCACTTTCAGTACCATCTCAGCACAATTGACATTTACCTTGACTAGGAATTAAATTCTGGCAGCAGTTTTCCAACTTTAAAAGTTTGCATGACCAAGTACACCAACAGGAAAGGTAGGGAAGTCCCAACTCTGGGTTTGCTTTTTGTTAAAAGTAGCATTTTTGTGGATCTGGTTAAAGATCATGTTTACAAAAGAATTGGATGCATTATTGTGCCATAAAAGAAAAGTAGCTGCTCCTTGCCTCTCCTACGCTCTGTATGAACTTGAGCAAGAATAAATGTGGTGGCAGGACAGGAAATGCAAACGGGGGTTACTGGTAATCTGCAGAGTCTCGATACTGCCTCATACACGTCTTGTGCATTTGGAGCTTTGTCAGGGGTTGGGTCGAAGTGTTGGAATTTTTGTCCTGGCAACTGACTTGCTTTCCTAGCCAATGGCATCAAACCAAAGCAGGCCACTACTTGACTGTGGATGTCAATACTCCTTACAGACCCATTCAAAATCTTCTTAAATTGTCTGGAAGCATGGAATTGCTGTCTTTTGTGTGTCCAATCTGCCTTTGTTTTTGTATTGAATATATTGGGGTGACACTGGTTAACAAAATTATAAAGGTTTCAAGTGCACAATTCTATACATCATCTCTATATTGTATTGTATGTTTAATACCCAAAGTCTCTTTCCGTCACCATTCATTTCCCCTTTACCCTCTTATACTTTCCCCCATCCCCCTTCCCCTCTTGTAATCTCCATACTGTTTTCTGTGTCTATGACATTGTTTTTGTGCTTAATCCTTCACCTTTTTCATCCAGCCCTAAAACCATCCTCCCCTTTGACAGCTATCAGTGTATTTTCTATATCTGTGAATCTGTTTCTCTTGTTTGTTTGTTTGTTTGTTTGTTTTGCTCATTAGACTCCATGTGTAAGTGAAATCATATGGTATTTGTCTTTCTATGACTGACTTTTTAGTTAGCATAACACTCCCCAGATCTATGCTGTCACAAAAGGTAAGATTTCCTTTTTTATGGCTGAGTAGTGTTCCTTGAGTAAATGTACCACAGCTTTTTTTATCCATTCTTCTATTGATGGGCACTTGAGCTGCTTCAAAATCTTGGCTATTGTAAATAATGCTGTAGTGAACATAGGGGTGCATACGTTCTTTCGAATTAATGTTTTGAGTTTCTTAAATATATTCCCAGAAATGGAATTGCTGAGTCAAAAGGCCATTCCATTTTTAATTTTTTAAGGAAATTCCTTTCTGCTTTCCACAGTGGCTGCACCAATCTACCTTCCCCCCAATAGTGCAGGACAGCTCCCCTTTCTCCACATCCTCACCAGAACTTGTTTGTTGATGTATTGATGATGGCCATTCTGGCAGGTATGAGGTGATATCTCTTTGTGGTTTTAATTTGCATTTCCCTGATTATTAGTGATATGGAGCATCTTTTCATACGTCTAGTGGCCATCTGTATGTCCTTTATGGAGAAGTGTCTAATCAGGTCATTTGCCCATTTTTTAAAATTAAATTTTGTTTGTTTGTTTTTGGTGTTTGGTTATATGTTATTTATAAATTTTGGATATTAACCTTGATCACCTGTATCATTGGCAAATGTGTTCTCCCATTCAGTGAGTTGTCTTTCATTTTCTTGATAATTTCCTATGCTGTGCAAAAATTTTTTAGCTTGATGTACTCTCATTTGCTTACTTTTTCTTTTGTTTCCCTTGCCTGAGGAGCTGTTCTGAGAAGTGGCTGAGATTTTATTGCATATGTTTTCTTCTAGGATTTTTGTGGTTTCAAGAATTACATGTAAGTCTTTAATCCATTTTGAGCTTATTATTGTATATGCTGTAAGAAGGTGGTCTAATTTCATTTTTGCATGTATCTGTCCTATTTTCCCAACAGCATTTATTGAATAGACTATCTTTACCCCATTGTATGTTCTTGCCTCTATTGTCAAATGGTATTTGCCAATATAGGTGTGGGTTATTTTTAGGTTTTCTATTTTGTTCCATTGATACATATACTTGTTTTTATTTCAGTACCATGCTATTTTGCTTACTATGTCCTTGTAGTATAGTCTGATATCAGGTCATGTGATTCCTCCAACTTCGTTCTGCTTTCTCAAGATTCTGAAAGAGTGAAAAGATCACTCTGTGGGATCTTTTGTGGTTCCATATAAATTTTTGAAACATTTGCTCTAGCCCTGTGAAATACTGCATTGGTATCTTGATAGGAATTGTGTTGAATCTATTGATTGCTTTGAGTAGTATGGACATTTTAATGATGTTAACTCTTCCTATCCATGAGCACGATTTATGTTTCTACTTATTTATATCTTCTTCAATTCCTTTCTTCAGTTTCTTATAATTTCTAAGTACAGTTCTTTTACATTCTTGGTTAAATTTACTCCTAGGTATTTTTTAATGCAATTATAAATTGGATTGTTTTCTTAGTTCCCCTTCTAATAGTTCATTATTGGTATGTAAAAATGTGACTGATTTATGGATAATTATTTTATGTCCTGCTACATTATTGCTTTCAGTTGTCAGTCCTAGTAGTTTTTTTTGTTTTTTTTTTCCGGAATCTTTAGGATTCTATATATACAGTTTCATGTCATTTTCACATAAGCATGTCTGCTGTTGAAATCATATGTATATAGTTTAGCAGGCAGGGTCCTGGACACAGGAGGTTTGGCTATATGTCTCGCATGACAGGACCCCAGTGATCTTTATCTGTTGGCATGTAGAGACCACTGCACTCATTTTAGCTGCTGCTCAGCTTCCCTCGTCCATGTGGACCAGGACTGGTGGATCCCATCCCCTCTCCATGGACATTAGTGTTTTTTCCAGTTCCCAGCTATTTCATCAGTTCTCTGATGGACAGTCTCAAATATACACCTTTGAGCAATTGTGCAGGAATTTCTGTGGCACAAACTCTTGTGATGAGCACTGCCAGGTGGAGCTGTGCACCTGTGGAACTTTGACGGGACCTGCAGACTCTTCTCCCAGAGGAGAGGCCTTTCCCCCTTCTCTTCAGGAGATCTGCTGGGGCCTCTGCTTCCTCACTTTGTCCTCAGAGCTATGCACCACCAGACCAGTAGCCTGCCTTTCTGATGGTGACAGTGCTCTGTTCCCAGTGCTGACAGTGTGTGTGTTCATGTTGGGGAGGTCGGTCATATTTGATATGTAGAGATGTGTGCACTGCCTCTTGTTGGAAGTGCATGTGTTTGCCCTGTGTTCCTTTAGAAAACTGTGAATTTCAAGAGTTTCAAGGGTTACTGCACCACAGGGATGTTACACCTCTCTCTGGCCTTGGGCTGTGAAGAATGCTTTCTGTCTTGTGGTTTGTCTTTCCAATTTCTGTATTTTTCTCATTTTTGTGTTGAGCAGGGGAGGAGCCGGCCATTGCTTGACTCGCTTCTGGACCTGGGACAATTAGCACAGTCGTCTATACACTGAAATGATGCACACACTAATGAAAAGGACTTTTTAAAAAATATATCTGATCTCTAATTGACCTCGAATTTCCTTCCAAATAAAAATGTATTTCAGATAAAAGCAAACAAAAATACATGAAAGGACACAGAAAGCACCTATTGTAAGGTTCCATTTATAAGAAATATCCAGAACAGGCAAAGGGGCAAAGATAGAAAACATTTCAGGGGGTTCCAGGGTCGGGAGGGGTGGGGAGCCAGTACTTCTGGTGCAGGGGGTCCTTGCGGGGAGATGGAACATCCTGCCACTAGACAGTGGTGGTGCTGGCACAGCATCATGGAAGTACTTTATGCTCAAACATGGTTCAGTATTACAATATAAATAACTTTTATGTATTAATTAACATGAATCACACTATGGAAAAATGAAGGATAAAACTGAAAAAAGAAAAGAATACAAGGAATAATATCCCCCAAACTCCAACTAATAAAAATTTAAAAAATAAAAAAATAAAAGACTGAATTATGCCATGGAGGAAAGAAAAACATAACACTGAAAGAAAATAGAAGAAAAAGGTCAAAGAGTGAGGATAAACCTCATTCTTGCAATGGGAAAGAGGAGTTTCAATGAGTGGCTCTAGGACTGGCCCTGGTGCATCTTCCTGAGGCAGCGCCTCCTCTGTGGCAGGAGCCAGGGCAGGTTGGAGGGAGGGCTCCCCAGGTAGGGGTGGTGGGGCCTCAGTCAGGTCAGGAGACCCTGCACAAGCTGTCCCCGGCTCCAGAGCTGGCTGTTGGAGGTGGCACAACCGCTGGAGGTGGACAGCCCTCCACGGAGTGTCCTCCTGGTCAGCCCCTGCATCAGGCTCTTTGAGAAATGTGACAGGTGCTGCAGCAACAGCTGGCTCTGCCTCCCTGGCTGGTGCTTAAGATGAGAGAGGAGGGATTGCCCACGTGCCTGAATTCCATGTTTCCTCCAAAGACAGAACACAGGCAGAGCCTTCCAGAAAGTCCACAGACCAGGACCTACCGCAGGACATCCCCCCATGGGCAGTTCAGTATGTGGGTGATCTGAGGGCTGTCTTTGCTACTGGTTCGCCTCTGTAGCTACTCCCTGTGTGTCTGACACTGGCCGATCCCCATAAGCTTGCATGCATCTCCACCCCACCTTTCAACACTGCCTCCCCCACCTTCTCACCTTTGGGCTCTGCCTCCTTGAGCTTCCAGTCATCCGACCCAGTTCGGTTAACAGGGAAGCCATGCTCCAAGCTGGAGTCAGAAATCCTGAGCTGTCTGGGGAAACCAGGTGGCTTCGAGGGAGGAGGCCTTCTCCAGCTATCCACAGGCCCCAGTTCCCCAGATCCCCAGGTGACCACAGTGACTCTGACCTCTGGTCCTCAGTCATATGGTATACCTGCCACTACACACAGGCACATACATACATGTAGAGGGGACATAGGGTTGCTGCAGTGGGATAAGATTTGTTTCCTGGCTCAAATAAAACTACCCTGGTCCACCCTGCGTTACCTCTGGGTCTTACTGTGGAAAGGGCCATGGGCATCTGGGATAAGTGCGGACCCAGGGCTCTGTCATCAGGAAGTGAGGTCACGGCTCAGTGTGATAAAGTCACTGCATCGTCCACTACTTCAAGGGTCCCCTCAGACAAGAACAGTGACCTCACTTTATGGATTAGTGACTTCACTTCCTGACCACAGAGCCCGAAAGAACTTGGAACCCTGATAACCAGGCAACCATGTCCTAAAACTACCCCTACTTGGCTGGCTCATTTGGCCAGAGACCCCTGCAGCCAATAGGATGTTTTCCTGTTGTCTGTCATGTCCCAAGGCCATGACCTCAAAAGTGATAGCAGTGACAATATGTTCTACCATGGCCACTTCTGGGTCTGCACTCATTCCAGATGCCTGTGGCCATTTTCACAGCGAGACCCAGAGGTTACACAGGGTGGACCAGGGTGGTTTTGTTGGGGTCAGGCCACCACTCTTATCCTACTGTAGCAGCCCAATGTCCCCACGACGTGTGTGTGTGCATGTGTGTAAGGGAGCTCACGTGGACAGATCCTGCCCAAGCGCGAACAGGTGGGGGGGAATCAGAAGCCCGATGGGCCTGTCACGCTCACACCCCAGGTCAAGGCTGGCTTGGTGTATGTGGAGTGTGGGCGGCGCCCTCTGCCCAAGGTTTATCCTGAGTCTTGGAGGTAAACTTCATTCCCCCTGGGTGGAGGTCTGTACAGACTCAGGGCTGAGCCTGATCTGGGAGCAGAAGGTCCAATGGACAGAAGCAGAAGCAACTAGGGCCGGGCAGACCTTGAGGCTTCTGGGCCAGTTGCTGGTCACTGTCATTGCAGAGGTCAATACAGGTCATGGAGGAGCAGCAGCTGCTCAGTGAAAACCCGTGCCCTGGCCTCACCAGTGAGGGACAGATGCACTACATCACTGACAGCCAGAGCAGGCCCAAAGTAACAGTGGTCACCTGGGGAACTGGGGTCTGTGGATGGTGAGAGAAGGACACCACCCTGAAGACACCCAGACTCCGCAGGCGCACACAACAATTGACTCCAACCTGGAGCACAGTGCCCGTGTCAAACACAGAGAGCCGGATGACCGGGAGCCTAAGAGAGCAGAACCCAAGGGCGAGAAGGTCAGGGAGGTGGGCTCAAGATGGAGGTGGAGGTGCATGTGAGCTTTGGGGAGGGGTCGGTGCCAGGCACACAAGGAGCACCCACAAAGGCTGGCCAAAAGCAAAGACTGGCCTCAGACCACCCATGTACTGGACTGTCTGCTGGGAGGATGTCCTGGGGTGGGTCCTGGGCTCTGGTTGCGTTCTGTCTGCGCAGGGACATATGGGAATGCAGGCATGTGGGCGATCTTTTCCCCTCTCACAACTCCAGCAGCAGCCCAAGAGGCAGAGCCAGCCCCTGCTTCAACAGGAGTCATACATCCTGAAGAGCTCAATGCTGGGGCTGACCGGGGGCAGCTCTAGATGTGGAGGGCTGTCTACCTCCAGCAGTGGGGCCACACCCAGCAGCCGCTACAGCTGCTTCTCTGGAGCCCGGACTGGCCTGTGCAGCAGCTCCTGACCTGACTGAGACCCCACCACCCCTACCTGAGGAGCCCTTCCTCCAACCCGCCCTGGTTCCTGCCTCAGGGGAGGAGCTCCCTTGGGAAAATGCATCAGGGCTGGCTCTGGAGCCATATATTAAAACTCCTCTTTCTCTCCCATCAGAAAAATTTGTTTAACCTCTCACACTTCAACCTTTTTCTTCTATTTTCTTTCATTGTTATGTTTTTCTTTTCTCCATGGCATGATTCCGTTTTTTATTCTTTTAATTTTTATTAGTTGGGGTTTGGGGGTATTTTTTTTTTCTTGTATTCTTTTCTATTTCTATTTTATCCTTCATTTTTCCATGGTGTAATTCATTTTTAGTAAAAATAAAAGCTATTGTTTATATTGCAAACTGTGCCGTTCCTGAGCCCGAGGTGCATTCGTGATGCTGTGGGCGCGTCACCACCACTGTCTAGTCAGTCCCCTCACCCCAGAAGGTAAACACAGAACCAGAAGTACTCTCTCCCCATTCCTTCTGCCCCCAGCAATCCTTGATCTGCTTTCTCTCTCTGCTCCTTAGCTGTTTGGAAGTTTCCTATAAATGGATTCTTAAAATAGGTGACTTTTTGTGTCCTCTCTAATATTTTTGTTTGTTTTTATCTGAAATAGTATTTTCATTACTTCAAAGGGAAATTCCAGATGGGTTAGAGATCACATGTAAAAAAAAAAGCCGTTTTAGTAAGCATGACGATACTCTTGCGGTCTTGGAGTAGAGACCACTATGCTAAATGTGACCCCAGGGCCATAAACCAGTCAGGATAATGGCTTGCTCTTCCTGTATCCAAAACAAAAATGAGAACAATGTAGAGAGCTGTAAGGACAAACCACGAGCTGGAGAGCAGCCCTCACAACCCAAGGATAAAGAGGTGTAACATCCCTGTGGTGCAGAAAACTCTTGAGAGTCATTTTTTTCTAAAGGAAACAGAAGGCAAGCACATATAATTCCAGTGAGAGGTGGTGCACACACCAGTGCCTGTCCGAGATGCCCAACCTATCCAGTGGAAACATATACATTGTAAACACTGGGGACAAAGTACTGTTGCCATCAAATTTCTGGTCTGGTGGTGACCGGCCCTGGGCACAAAGTAAGGAAGAAGAGGCCCCAGCAGGTCCCCTGGAGGGAAGTGGAAAAGGCCCCTCCTCTGGGAGAACAGTGCACAGGACCCATCAGAGTTTCACAGGTGCACATGTTTACCTGCACTGCTCACGCTAGGGGACTGTCCCACAGAAATACTTGCACAATTTTTCGAAAATGTGTTTTAGGTGTTGTCCATCAGAGCACTGAAGAAATAGTCGGGAATTAGGAAAAACACTAATGTCCATGGATTGGAGGATGGGATCCACCAATCCTGGTCCACCTGGATGAAGGAAGCTGAGCAGCTGTTAAAGTGGGTGCAGGTGTGTCTCTATGGTCTCTATGTGGTGGCACATAGTGAGCTCAGGTATCTCCTGAGGTGAGACATGTGGACCAATCATCCGCATCCAGGAAACCATTTGTTAGAATACACAAGAGTGATTTCAATAGGCAGACACACATATGTGAAAATGGTTTTGTGTGAAACGGAGATAGAGGAAAGAGAATGAGAGGGGTGGAGCCTGAGAGAGATCCACCAAGCCACACATGATGGTCACCTCTGAGGTGGGACTTGCTAATCTCTTATCTTCCCCTTGAGGTAATGTCTAAACTTTATTAATGCATGTGTTATATGACTTTGATAGTTCCAAAATATTAAAGTCATATGTTTAATGTTATCCTTTTATTATTCATATATGGAATAAAGTACATTATTTAGTTAAAGTGTTTATGATAAAAAAAATAAGGTTGTAGAGTAGCACAAAAGTGAATTTTAAAGGAATTCAAAGTTGAGAACAAAGTCCTTCTGGGGAGGAGAAATCTGACAGAGGATGCTCACCATTCAGTCATTTCCCTGTGTATGTCCGTAATGTTGGCATGTGCCCATGTGAGTACCTGTGTTCTCATGCCCATGTGCATGTGTGGGTGCCTGGGAGTGTCCATTGTGTGTGTGCACTTGTGGGTGTTGGGTGGGAAGGATTCCTGGGTGTATGATTTCCCAAAACCTCATTTCCCTAGGGGTGGTCACTGCCAGTCGGTCCTGTTTTTCCTTGACGGTTTCTGTGACCCCACATCACAATTTCCAAAGCCCGTGCTGTGAAACATGGGCCATTTCGAATTTTTCACTTTTATTATGTGCCGAAGGGAACATCTATGTCCATAAATCTTTATTTATTTAAGATAAATCTTTCAATGGAGGGCTCTAAATGGAGAGTCTTGGTTCAACATAAACAAGATTTGAAGGTTTTGGGTGTAGTTCCCTATTTCCAAGTTTAGCTTGTCTATTTGAGCCTTGTTTGGGGAAGCAGAGGTGCTGAGACCAGGGGCTGAGATCTCAGGCAGGGATGGGGAAGAGGAGCTGGGAGTGGGAGAGATGGAAATAGCTGGGAGTGACGTGCCCTCCTGGAAGGTCGAACCCATCCTGCCTCTGCTTTGCTCCACGACCCTGCCCTCACCCCTTCGCCTTAACCCCTACCAACCCTGCCCTGCCCCATAATGCAACTGCACTGAGCAGCCTGGCCCTGCCCTCCAGGGCACAGGAGGGTGTGGGCCTGCACATTCTGGCCTGCCCCTCCCCCTCCAATAACAGACACTGCTCTTCTTTCTCCAGAAAGCAGGTCTGGAGAGACTCAGCCAGTCACAGGGACCACCGTGGTGAAGGTGCTCAATCCAGGTGCAGTTCTCAGTTGCAACAACAGGACCCACTTGAGCTTGTGTGAGCAGAAGGGACCCTACAAGCAGCTTCACAAAGCGGGGCCAGAAGGTCAGAGCATCATGCGTGGGGGTTTGCTTCAGGTCACAGAACCCAAATCACACCTCAGGATCCTCCAGCAGTGAACCTGCTCTGGCCCTGTTCTGGCTCCCAGTCCACACACCCAGCACATTCAGCCTCTGTGAGTGGGGCTCTGCTAAGCGGGGTTGAGGGAGAGAGCCCGCATTACCTTCGAAGCCTGGTCGGGTGCAGTCCACTTGGCCTGGGGCTGCTGGGTGAAGCCATGATCAGTGACCTGTCTCTTGTCTTCCCAGAAATGGACCCCCTGAGCAGAGAACATGGATCCTTGAGGTGAGAACTCACCAGGCTCACCCTGGAAGAAGAGAGAGAAGCCCCTGATGGTAGGGGAGAAGAGATAGCAGCCTCTCTCAGAAGAGAGGGGAGAAGAAGGCATTTTTGTGGATGTCAGTCTTCTCACAGATTTTAAGATAAGCCACAGACTCAGGGAAGGTGTTTTCAAAACACATATCTGGTAAACAACTGGGATCCAAGTTTATAATAAAACTCTTAACCCTCAGCAGAAAGGAAGCAACCCAACTAAAAAATGGGCATAATCTCAGGACGGACACCTCACCACAAGAGGACACACAGATGGTGGGGATCCAAGATGGCGGTGGAGCAGACAAAAGTCACACTTTTACCTACTTATCTAAGTCACGAGCTTCCTTCCAAATCGCTCAGCCTGGAGGAATGCGAACTCCCCACCATCCCAAGTACCTTTGGCCCTGTCCTGCCAAGCTCATGCCCTGGGAAAGAGTCTTCATTGTGGCCAGCCTCAGGAGATGAGGGCTCTTTCCCTTGTCCCTATGGAGCAGGGACCCCCAAGGAAGTGCAGGTTTTTTTGAAGGTCTCTTGAGGCAGTCTGTGCAACCTCTCTGCTGCAAGAGATGGACAAGCAGAAACTGAATGTGTGGCCCTGGGGCAGGGGCCAGTTTTCCCTCACACACCTCATAGGCACCACCATTCCTCTTCAGAGATGTCTCTCTGCATGGCCAAATCTTAATTTGTTTTAACCTAATGAACTCCAGTGTCTTCACACTAAAAACTCTCTGAGACCCGGCTGTGCCACCCACTACAAAGGTTCACAGGCGCCAGTTGGGTAGTGGCTGGCCTTGACCTTCTCTGAGACTTTTGCTGAGTGGCCGCGTGCTTAGCCCTTGCACCAAGTTTGAATCTGTGAACAACACTTGCCCATACCTGGTGACTTACTGAGAACCTACTTACACAGCTCACGTACTGCTGGGAGCTCTTTCAGTTACTGGACCTAAAGGGTAACTGGCGGGGTCAGAAGATGGCGGCGAAGTAGATGGGAGCTAAACCCTCTTGCTTGTGCAGCCATCTGAGGCGCCTAGCCAATCTCCTGAAGAACTGAGTGATCAGCCAATGAAATTCCAGCCTTTTTGAAGTTTGGAAGCCAAAGATTGCAGAGGATGACGAAAAACAGATGGTAAGGAGGTTTTGTAGGCTGTTGGGAAGGTTCCTGGGTCCTGTGCCAGGGACTGTGGCTACCTCAGGAGGTTCGGAGAAGCACCCGCTCAGCGATTGTAACTCGCCAGCTCCCTAGCCTCTCAGAGCAGGGAAGCCACAGGCCTGCACCAGTAGAGACCTGGTCGCTAGGCAATGGAAGACACAGAGTAGGCAGAGCACCGCAGCTGAGACAGTGGTCACTGGCTGGGACAATACTAGAGAAATTGGGGAGCAGGGCGGCACCGGGAGATGGGAGAAGAGAAGGGCTGCAAGTGACCATGACCCGGATAGTCCTGGGACTGGTCAGAGTTGGCCTGAATGAAAATCCCAGCGATTGTTAGGAAAGGTCACCCGCAAACAAGGGGAATTCACTAAAAAAAAAAGGCTCTCAGCTGCTGTGCAAGGACCTCTGGAGCACTGCAGTGATGGCTGGCAGGGACAGAGAAGAAGGAGGAGGAGGGGCATGAATTGCTTCAAATAAGGACACCCCTAAGATTGATCAAAGCAGGGCAACTGGGGCCAAAGAAATAGCTGTCCCCAGAGAGGTTTAACTTAATAAGGGAACTAAACTGCCCAAAAAGGACTTTGCGCATCCAGCGCCAAGGCCAGCAAAGAGTGAGGAGGAGGGGTGCAAGTTGCTCCCACTCCGTGCACCTCAGGGACTAAAGTGCTGCACACTGAGGGGGATTAAAGGCTCCGGCCTGACGCACATGGACAGTGTGGGCCTTGCAGCGCTCTGAGGGCTCAGCTAGAGGCTGTGACCAGGGAAAGTGGCCTAGACACTGCCCCTATCCTCACAGATCCACAGGAGAGGCAAAAAAAAAACAACAAAAAAAGAGAAAACAAAAAACAGAGCTCAACCCCCTCTGACTACAGCATCAAGGAAGGCCAGCAGAGCCCATTTGGTGGATTTAGAATCAGCAGGAGGCTTTTTTTCCTCTTTTTTTCTTATTCTTGCAAGTGTAAGACCGTAAGACCTGGAGCTGTGCAAGGACCAAAGACAGATCCAGAGAGAGAGCAGAAGGTTAATGCCAACAACTGAGAAAACATTTCATTTTGATATCCTTCAGAACTTTCATTTTATTTTATTTTTTTGTTACTTTTATTTTTTAATATATTTTAATTTTTTAATTTTTCTTCCTTATGTTTAGTTTTCTTTGTTTTGTTCGTTTGTTTGATTTCATTGTTTGACTAGTTTTCCCATTCTACCTTTCCTATTACCTTTTAATTCGTCTTCTGACACTGAACCCATATTCCAATAACACACTACTCTTGGTCTTTTAATTTTTATTCTTTTTATTCAGATGAAATATTTCTTGTCTTATTGTTGTTCCAAATCCCACACAGCACCCTACCCAGGTTTTGACCCATTTTGCTACCTGCCAGAGCTTTTTACTGTTGTGGTTAAATTTATTCTCTCCCACACTACCCCAAGTTTCTATCACTTATTCTCACTATATCTCATCATCTAACCTCACATAGGTGTTCTGCTTTCTGGAATCAGCTCACATTCTACCCCTCACCCCCACTAAGTGTCTTCTCTCGTTTTCACTTTTTATAAAAAGTGGCTATGTGGCTGAATGACCACGCTTATTGTGGCGCGTCTCCAAGGATCTCCTATCTGTTCCCTACTTGTTAGTACTTTAATTCCCATAGAACAGTCCCCCACTGTTTTACCCCATCTTGCCTTCATCCTGATCCTGATCACATACAAGATAAGGTGGGAGTTGTGAATACCAGTAAACCCATAGAAGGAGAGAAGCCACCAACAAAGGAGCCACCAACAGGAAAGGCCCAAGTATAAGAAGAGACAGCACACAAATGGAAGAAAGGGCAAACCTAGAGTGTCCAGACAAGGAGATCAAAGAGACTACATGACTGAGTCCCACAGAATTGCTACCACAAAAGTTCACACTACAAAGATAGCTGAGTTCACATTACAAAGCAGAGCATCAGGAATCACAGAAACAAACAAAAAGAGTCCCTGAATATGGAGAGACAAAGAAAGAACCAGCAATCGAAAGGAATAGATGACTCCCCACTAAAAGAGCTAAATGAAATGGAGAGAAGCAAACTATCAGATATAGAATTCAATAGAATGGTGATAAGGATGCTCAAGGAACTCACAGACAACTATAAGGAACAGAATGAGAACTACAACATTATGATAAAGGTAATAGAAACCTTAAAAAAGAAACCAGAAGAAATGAAGAATATAATTTCTGAAATAAAAAATACACTAGGAGGAATTGCAAGCAGGCTGGATGAAGCAGAGGACTCAATTAGTGAGCTGGAAGATAAGGTAGAAAGACTTGCTCAGGTAGAGCAGCACCATGAGAAAAGACTAAAAAAATATGAAGATACCTTAAGGGAAATGCAAAACAATATGAAACGCAACAACATTCAAGTCATAGGAATATGAGAAGGAGAAGAAAAAGAGCAAAGGATAGAAATTCTGTTTCAAAAAATAATGACAAGAAACTTTCTGAACCTGGAGAGTGAAAATACCACACAAGTTCAGGAAGTACAGACAGTCCCAATCAATATGAACCCAAAAAGGTCTACTCCAAGACAAATCATAATTAAAATGCCAAGTTTTAAAGACAAAGAGAGAATCTTAAAAGCAGCAAGGGAGAAATAAAAAGTAACATACAAGGGTGCAAAGATGGGCTAGCAGCTGATTTCTCAACAGAAACACTACAAGCCAGAAGGGAATGGCAAGAAATTATTTCAAATAATGAAAAGCAAAGGTCTGCAACCAAGGCTACTCTACCCAGCAAGCCTCTCAATTAAAATGGAAGGAGAAATAAGGAGTTTCCCAGATAAAAGAAGGCTGAAAGAATACATGTCTACCAAACCAGCACTACCAGAGATGCTAAAGCATTGCTATAAGAAGAGGAAGAAAAAGAGAGAAAGAGGAACATGGATACAAAGAGGGAAAAATGAATAAGTACCTATCAATAATAAGTTGAAATGTTAATGGATAAATGCTCCATTCGAAAGACATAGAATAGATGAATGAATAAGAAAACATGACCTGCACATATGCTGCCTACAGGAGACCCACATCGGAAAAAAAGACCTACACAGGCTGAGAGTGAAGGGTTGGAAAAAAATATTCCAAGCAAATGGGCAGGGAAAAAAAAGCTGGGGTAGCAATACTTATATCAGACAAAATAGACTTCAAAACAAAAGTCATAAAAAGAGATAGTGAGGACACTACATAATACTCAAGGGAAGAATCCATCAAGAAGACATAAACATTATAAATATGTATGCACCCAACATAGGAGCACCAAAATATATAAGGAATATCTTGGAGGACTTCAAGAAAGATGTAGATAACAACACACTTACACTTGGAGATTTTAACACTTTACTGTCAAAAATGGATAGATCTTCTAAATAAAAATATCAATATGGGTATTGTGGCATTGACCAATGTCTTAGATCAAATGGACTTAACTGATAAATATAGAACCTTTCATCCCAAAGAAGCAAAATACACATTCTTTTTAAATACACATGGAACATTTTCAAAGGTAGATCACATGATAGGACAAAAACAAGCCTCAACACATTTTTTAAAAAAAGAACTCTTATCAAACATTTTCTCAGACAATAAGGGCCTGAAACCAAAAACCAACCTCAAGGAAAAAACTCAAAAACACTCAAACTCATCGAGACTGAATAGCATGCTATTAAACAATGAATGGGTTAATAATGAGATCAAGAAAGAAGTAAAAAACTTTCTGCAAACAAATGAAAATAAACACACAACTGTCCCAGACCTATGGGACATAGCAAAGACACTTCTGATAGGGAAGTTCATAGCAATACAGGCCTACCTGAAAAAGATAGAAATATTTCAAAAAAACAACCTAACACAACATCCACAAGAACTGTAGGAACAGCAACAAAGCCCAAGGTGATTAGAAGGAAGGATATAATGAAGATCAGAGCAGAATTAAATGACATAGAGACTAAGAGAACAATTCAAAAGATCAAAAAATTCAGGAACTGGTTCTTTGAAAAGATAAACAAAATTGACAAGCCTTTAAGCAAATTCATCAAGAAAAAAAGGGAGAGGACTCAAATAAATAAAAGTAGAAAAGAAAGAGGAAAGATCACAACTGGTACCACAGAAATACAAAGGATTGTAAGAAAATACTACAAACACCAATATGCCAAGAAATTTGAAAACTTTGGTGAAATGGAGAAGTTCCTGGAAATATATAAGCTTCCAAAACTGAATGAATAAGAAGCAGAAAGCCTGAATGGACTGATAACAGCTGGTGAAATTGAAGCAGTAATAAAAAAACTCCCAGCACACAAATGCCCCAGACTGGACAGTTTCCCAGGAGAATTCAACAAAACATTTAAGGAAGAGCTAACCCCTATCCTTCTCAGACTATTCCAAAAAATCCAAGAAGAGGGAAGACTCCCAAACTCTTTTTATGAGGGCAGCAACATCCTAATCACACAACCAGATAAAGATACCACAAAGAAAGAAAAATACAGGCCAATATCACTGATGAACATAGGTGCTAAAAATCCTCAACAAAATATTGGTAAACCACATCCACCAAGACATTAAAAGGATCATCCACCATGATCAAGTGGAATTCATCACAGGGAAGCAAGGACGGTACAATATTCATAAATCAATAAATGTAATACATCACATGAACGAAAGGAAAGACAAAAATCATATGATCATATAAATGATGCAGAAAAAGCATTTGACAAAGTATAGCACCCATTTATGATAAAAACACTCAGCAAAGTGGGAATAAAGGGGGCATACCTCAACATAATAAAGGCCATATATGAGAACCTAGAGCCAACATCATACTCAATGGGCAAAAACTAAAATCGTTCCCACTGAGATCAGGAACAAGACAAGGATGTCGACTTTCGCCACTTCTATTCAACATAGTAGTGGAAGTCCTAGCCACGGCCATCAGACAAGAAAAATAAAATAAAAGGCATAAAAACAGGAAAGGAGGAAGTAAAATTGTCATTGTTTACAGATGACATGATTGTGTACATAGAAAATCCCATAGACTCCACCAAAAAACTACCCAACCTAATAACTACATGTGGCAAACGAGTGGGATACAAAGTCAATATTCAGAAATCAAAGGCATTTTTGTACACCAACAATGAAATATCAGAATCAGAAATCAGGAAAAAAATATCATTCACTGTACCAACAAAAAAAAATAGGTGCCTAGGAATAAACCATACCAAGAAGATGAAAGGTCTGTACCCAGAAAACTACACAACACTGAAGAAAGAAATTAAGGAAGATACAAGTAAAAGGAAGCATATGCCATCTTCATGTATTATAAGAATTAACATCATAAAAATGTCCATACTACCAAAGGCAATTTATAGATTCGACACAATGCCTATTAAAATACCAATGACATATTTCACAGGTATACAACAAACAATTAAAAAATTTATATGGAACCATAAATGACCCCAAAGAGCTGCAGCAATTTTGGGAAAGAAGAAGAAAGTTGGGGGGATCACAATCACAAACTATAATATAAGGCTACTGTAATCAAAACAATCTGGTATTGGCATAAGAACAGACACATAGAGCAATGGAACAGAATAGAGAACCCAGAAATAAACCCATGTCTCTATGGTCAATTAATATTCTACAAAGCAGGCAAAAGCATAAAATGGAGTAAAAATATCCTCTTCCACCAATGGTGTTGGGAGGTCTGGACAGCTACATACAAAAAAATGAAGAGTATAGTCATGAAGAACTCAGATATTCCACATAGAAATATTTTTGCCAATATGTCCTCTAGAGTGAGGGACATAAAGGAAAGAATAAACAAACGGGACTTCATCAAATTTAAAAGCTTCTGCACAGCTAAAGAAAACATCAGTAAAATGAAAAGGGGACCAATTGTGTGGAAAAATATATTTGCCAATGATATATTAGACAAGGGTTTGATCTCCAAAATATACAAAGAACTCATCTGACTCTGCTTTAGGAAGACAAACAACCTTTTATCCGCTACCTCTAAAATAAAATAAAATCTTTAAAACTTTTTAAAAAAGAATAAAATGACAATAAATATATTTCTATTAATAATTACTTTAAGTGTAAATGGACTAAATGCTCCAATCAAAAGATGTAAAGTAGCTAAATGGATAGGAAAACAAGACTTGTAGATATCTGCCTATAAGAGCCTCACCTCACAATGAGTGTTACACACAGACTAAAAGAATGGAAAATGATATTTCAATCAAATAGAAACAAATACACAAAAAAGCTGGGGTGGCAATATTCTATCAGGTATTTTAAAACAAAGACTATAAGAGACAAAGAAGGACATTATGTAATGAGATATCCATCCAACAATAGGATATAGCCTTTGTAAACATTTATGTACCCAACACACGAGCACCTAAATATATACAGCAAATCATTTTGGACATAAAGGAGAGGTTGACAGTAATACAGTCATAATGCATAATACGGTAGGGATTTTAACACCCCATTGATCTCAATGGGATGGATCTTTGAGACAGATAATCGACAAGGAAACAATAGCTTTAAATAGCTTTAAATGACACACTTGGCTAGATGGGTTAAATTGATATTTTCAGAGCATTTTATCCCAAACCAGCAGAATATACATTCCTTTCAAGTACACATGGAAAATTTTCCAGGATTGACCACTTGTTGGGACATAAAACAAGTCTCAGTAAATTTAAGAAGACTAAATTCATGTCAAGCACCTCTGAACCCAATGGTATGAAACTAGAAATCAATTACAAGATAAAAACTGAAAAACACACAACACATGGAGGCTAATTAACCTAGTACTAAACAATGAGTGGGATAACAATGAGATCAAGAGAGAAGTGAAAAGATACCTTGGAACAAATGAAAATGAGAACACAACAACCCAGAACTGTGAGACGCATGGAAATCAGCCCTAAGAGGGAAATTCATAGCATTACAGACCTACCTCAAAAAACAATAAAAATCTCAAGTAATGTAACTTTAAACTTAAATGTACTAGAAAAAGAACAACAAGCAAAGCCCAAAATGAACAGAAGAAAGGAAATAATAAAGATCACAGCAGAAATAAATGAAACAATCTAAAAACAAAAACTCAGTACATAAGATCAATGAAACCAAGAGCTCATTCTTTGAAAAGATAAACAAAATAGATAATCTTTTAACCAGAATCATTAGGATAAAATGAAAGACAACCCAAATAAATAAAATCAGAAATGAAAGGGGAGAAATAACAACTGACACCATAGAAATACAAACGGTTATGAGAAAGTATTGTGAACAACTATATGCCAGCAAATTGAATAATCTGGAGAACTGGATAAATTCCTAGAAATACAATATTTTAAAAATGAATCAGAAGAAAATCTTTTTTTTTTGGTATATTTTATTGATTATCCTATTACAGTTGTCCCATTTTTTTTCTCCCCTTTATCCCCTCCGCCCTGCACTGCATGCCATCATCCACCCACCTCTTAGTTCATGCCTATGGGTTGTACGTATCAGTTCTTTGGCTTCTCAATTTCCTATACTATTCTTAGATAAGAAAAAATCTTAATATCTGAATAGACTGATTACAACTAATGAAATTGAATCAGTAATCAAAAAACTCTCAACAAACAAAAGTTTGGGACCAGATGGCTTCACAAGTAAATTTTACCAAATATTCAAAGAACTAACACCTATCTTTCTCAAATTATTTAAAAAAAATACAGGAGGAAGGAAAACTCCCAAGCTTATTTTACAAGGCTAATGTTATGCTAATTCCAAAACCAGATAAAGACGCCACAGAGAAAGAAAATTATTAGCCATATCTCTACTGGACATAGATGTTCAAATCCTCTGCAAAATATTAGCAAACCTGATTCAGCGATACACTAAAAACATCATCCTGGGTAGTGTGGCTTAGTGGATTGAGCGCCGGCCTGCAAATGAAAGGGTTGCTGGTTCGATTCCCAGTCAGGGCTCATGTCTGGGTTATGGACCAGGTCACCAGTAGGGGGCATGTGAGAGGCAACTACACATTGATGTTTCTCTCCCTTTCTTTCTCCCTCCCTTCCTTTCTCTCTAAAAATAAATAAATAAAATCTTTTAAAAAATCATACACCATGATCAAGTGGGATTTATTCCAGGGATACAAGGTTGGTACAATATCTGCAAATCAATCAATGTAATATACTACATACATAAAATGAAGGATAAAAATTATATGATAATATTAGTAAATACAGAAAAAGCACTTGATAAAATCCAACACCCATTCATGATAAAATTTCTTTGCAAAGCGGGAATAGAAAGAACATGCCTCAAGATAATAAAGGTTATATATGACAAACCCACTGCCAAAATCATACTCAATGTAGAAAAACTAAGAGCATTTCCCTTAAGATTGGGAACAAAACCGGGATGTCCTCTTTCACCATTCTTATTCAACAATAGTAGTGGAATTCATAGCCATAGAAATTAGATAGTAAAAAGAAACAAAAGTCATCTAAATTGGAAAGAAAGTTGAAAAACTGTCCTTATTTGCAGATAACATGAGACAATATAGAGAACCCTAAATAAATGAATTCAAAAAGTAGCAGAATGCAAAATAAATATCCAGAAACCGGTTGCATTTTTATACACCAATAACCTTTCTATCAGAAAGGAAAACTAAGAAAACAACCCCATTTATGATTTCATCAAAAAATACCTAGGAATAAACTTAACTAAGGAGGTAAAAGACCTACCTCTACTTGGAAAATTTTAAGACCCTGAAGAATGAAATGAAGGAAGATATAAGTGGAAGCATATACTGTGTTCACAGATAGGAAGAATTAACATAATTAAAATGCCCATATTGTTTTAATTATACATTTGACTTCTGTTTTCTCTTTGTCACTATTTTATCCTTTTTATCAGTAGAAATTAGAATTTTATCAGGACTACCATTAGAAATTAGTATGTCAGCCCTGACTGGTGTAGCTCAGTGGGTTGGATGTTGTCCTGCAAACCAAAAGGCTGCCAGTTCAAGTCCCATTCAGGGCACACTCCTGAGTTGTGGGCCAAGTCCCTGGTTGGTGGTGCGCAAGGGGCGACCAGTTGCTGTTTCTCTTGCACGTTGATGTTTCTCTTTCTCTGTGTCTCTTTCCCTTCCCCTCTCTCTAAAAAAAATAAAATATTTTAAAAAAGAAATTAGTATGTCAGGGTGTACATATTTTTTGTAATAAAAACCAAAATTGGTTTGATATGAAAACATTTCAAAATCCATTTCACACATAGTGAAAAAAGATATTTAAACACAATATTTGCCCAAACTGCTAAATGCATGTATTTAAATATACTATATAATTACAGTTTAACATACATAACATTTAACATTAAGAAATCTTAATTTACAGTAAATGTTTACATTTTTAAGTGGAGAGGATTCAAATTCTGTGAAATACTTATTTGTAATATTTTAAAATAATTGTTTAATGACTTTTGCAGTGTTATTGTTTATTTATAGAAACACCTTATTTAATCTCTTTACTATGGAATGATTTATGCATAAACTTTTTTGATACAGTTTTAACTATTAAGTATCAATTTTGTTAATTTCCTCCATAAATATTATCTAGATGTGGAATCATATGATAACCAGTATTTTTTATTGGGTTTCTTTCACTTAGCATAATCATTTAAGGTTTACCCATGTTGAACCATGATTTAATATTTCATTTCTTTTTATTTTTGAGTATGCCACATAATTTTGGATTTTATCATAGATGTGATTATATCTTATAGAGATCCTCAATTCAGTTATATTCCTCCAAAAAAGTAATGTTTTTATTTTAGTTGATAATTGGCAGATATCAAAGTGTAAGCTGTCACATATGATGGTCAGGGGCTCAGATCTCAGTTCAATTCTTTCAAGTCTTTGTTGCAAGTTGCTTTCATATATGTATTGAATAGGTAAGAGTTCAGGAGTGACTTTCACTCAGAAAGAGGGAAAGGATTACCTGTAACTTACTTGTCTTTCTCCTAACCCAGCTGCAACCAGGGCTGTCCTCAGGGGAGAGCTGGGGGCAGAAGCCACTTACCCCGTGCTTAATGCTTGTGCCTTTAGGTTCCCTTGCAAAATGTGCTGACTTTTTGTCTCTAGAGCCCCAGGTAGTTTATGTTTATTATTATTATTATTATTATTATTATTATTATTATTATTACTACTACTATTATTATTTGATACAGAATTCACAGCTGTTATTTTTCAGGAGATAAGTTGATGAGAAACTTACTTCTGCCTATCAGGAACAAAAAAAGTGAAAAAATTTTAAACATAACATGGATGGATCTTGAGAATATCATGCTAAAAAATGTCAGAAAAAGTAAAAAGCCATATAATTTCATTCATGTGTAAGACACAAAGCTGAAAGCAACAAATGAACAACAAAACAAACAACAGTATAACGGTATCAGAGGGATGGGAGTGGGGGTAGTGAAGGCTAAAGGGGCTCAAATATATGATGGTGGAAGAAGATGAGACTTTGGGTGGTAAACATGCAATGCAATATACTGATGATGCATCATAGAATTGTACCCTTGAAACCAATATAAATTTATTAGCTAGTGTCACCCCAATAAATTTAATTAAATATTTCTTAAAATATAAAAAAATCAAAAAACAATCATAGGCAATAATTTTATAAGTGTTGATGAGAGTTACTATTGTGAAAAATAAAATGAAGCAAAAAAGAAACAAGGAAAAAGAAAAATATATAAATTAAGCCTTTAATTTTTTTTATGGGGACAATGGTGGTTAAAAATTATTTTAAATGGAACTGAGTATATCTTTATATGTGATGACAATGACAATGAATGCTTTTCATCATCTGGGTTTCCTATCTGCTCATCGTAAGTAGGAACTGTTTTTATTCATGCTCACCTGAGGTTCACAGCAAGTATGCTTGAGGGGTGACAGGTAGTCACACTTTACTGACAAATGCATGATTTGTTTTTTTATGAAATATTTTTCTAATAATATTTTTGTTAAGTGGAGTATTCAGGCTGAGGAAAAAGCAGGATTGTTCAAGATGACAAAGTAATATTCTGGGATGAGGTAGAAGGAATAAAGAGTGAGGGGATTCTAGTAAGAGGCAAGATAGAGAACAATAGAGAAACGTATGGTAGTCTAAGTCTCTTTATGAAATTAAAAACTTCCTTCTTTTAAAAAGACTTACACCAGAGGTAAATTGTCTGGGTCCCTTTTTATCCCTAATTTAATGAAGGAATTGGGGGAGAGGAGCTACTTGCCCCCATGGAAATCTATTCTCCCTGAGGGAAACCTGCTTTTGTTACCTTTTATGGCCATTAGAAGGGACTGGCATATAGAGAGGTCAGCCCACTTCTTCACACTGTATCACTTTTATGTTACCATGGCTTTATTTTCCTCTCCCTTGCTCCCAATTTCCTTAATTCAAGAGAATGGCATTCATATTTGGTAACATTTTTTTTTTTTCCTGGCTGGAATGAATTCTAAGTCCTGAGGGTTAAGATATATGGAGTTTGTAAGATAAACATGATAGTAATGGTTAGAATTAAATATTTCAGGGATATCTGAACAAATTAGTAGTAATTATAGAAGATACTGGACTCCTAGCAAGGCAAGAAGAAAACACCACAAATTTAACTGCATTAATAATTACTAAAACTTATAATTTATATAATTTATTCAGTGCAATAACAATTATACATGCAACTAAATATGTCAGATAAACTTTGCATTTAAAATTTATAACAGTAAATTCTATAACCTTATGGCCAATTTTTAGATTTTTAGTAGTAATGGTGGTGGCAGTATTTTTATCATTATCATCTACTATTATTAATACCCACCTCCACTCTTAGCCCTGGCTTTGTCATTGTATATTCTTTAAAAATGTTCCTCTAAATACTAGAATGGAATTACTCTTGGACTATTTGTCATGCTTTTCTCTTAATGCTAGCATCTCACATTCTTTCTCCTACTTTTTTCTGCATCTACTGATGCTAAATTCCTGACCATGTGACTAGACTTTGCCCCTGTCACTGTATTACCCAGTATGTACACCCTTTGGTTCTTATTTGTCAAGCACACTTTTAGACACGGTGCTTGAACTTGGTCTTATTTTTTGTATATTTCTTGATCCTAGCTTCCTTGCTTGCTTCTGATTCACAGTTTTTATTTTTCTTTTCAGAAATTAAATCTTTCCTTGTTGTTCAAAGATTTCTTAATTCTTCATTTCCTGGAAGCTTATTCTGCATTCACTGCTGATAAAATGAACTGTATTGATTAAGTACCTACTGTGTGCTGAGTATTAAGATAAATGATATATGCATAAAAATTAAAAGCGTACAACATTCTGCTGCCACCCTCAGCATGGCAGCCTCCCTGATTCTAATGAGTTATGTGTTTGGTAACAGATTACATCATTTCACTAGTTGCCCAGTGTCTTATGCTTCTACCTACCAAAAAACCAGTTTTTCTTTACTATATGCTAGCATTAATTGTCTTCAGTGTCAATCACTCTATCTTGAATTGCTAAAAACATGGTATTGTCATTACTCTAATTATTGCTATTATTGCTATTGTATGTTATTTCTGAATGCAGAGGGGAATTCTGAAGAAGGAATATTTTGAAAAGGATGGTACTAACATATTCATTTACTAAAAGGAAATGAATTATGCTAAATGTGAGTCAGAAATTTTGAGTTAAAAAAGGGAACAAATTGTGTGTGCAGGGTTAGATTTTTTTGTTTCAAGTAAGTATAGTGTTATTCCTATTCCTAGCTGCCTGAGAATCAATAAGATGAACCTGTTTAAACCTCATGGATAAATAGCCTTTACCTGTTGCTGGCCAGGTAAATTAAAGAGATCAGGTTAAATAAAATTCAGTCATTCACAAATCAGACCCTAGACTCTTAAATTTCCAGAGTTCACTCAGAGCTAATATGCCTGGAAAGAACTCATTTGAGATTGTAATATTTTGTCATTTGACAAGATGCATACTCTCTAGGAACACAATCTTCAATTAAGAAAGTCATACTTGATGATATGATGTGAAGATGAGAGTAAGAGTGAGAGAGCAAAGAGGGAGAGAGAGAACCCATATTTTTTAGGTGTTTTTAGGAACATTCATGGCTTACCCGATGCTAATTATAATGATTTCAATGTGTTAAGTTAACATTTCATGAAGTCCTTTTCATATGCCAGCCTTAGCAGGTCTTATTTTTGCTTCCTGCATATTTCCAGGCACTGATATAAGTAGTTCATATTGCTTCTTTTCCTTTTATAACTTTTTAAATATGTGTGCATTTAAACATTATGTCTCAACTGGATCTGTATCATTCCCTTTCACTCTTTAAGCTCAGATATTTTAATTGTACCATTTACAATATATTCAAAATACAAATAGCATATGAAATGTGTCAGTCTTCACATTGAATTTATAAATAAGTCTGGTCACACTCAAATAATTTCACACTCTGCCCAGCATAAACGTCAATTTAAAATATGAGGCTCATAAGTAAAATGAAAACTGTTACCCAGCAGATCTACAAACAGTTATGTCAGAGTTAATCTTTGCACCAGCTCATGGTCTTCCTACACACTGATCTGAACATGAACCCCTAAATATCAAGGGTCCTGCATAACAAATCTTACTATGCTAACTCATTTGCAAATTTAAATTGAGAAAGCATCATCATCTACCTGAATGGAATTTAACCTTATGGAAAATAAAATAATTGTGTATTTGAAAAGGATGTCAAAACAACATGAGATGATGCATTTTCATTGAAAAATAAACAAGGTTGCCACAAAGCCTTCCAGAGACCCCAAAAAATATCACGGAAGCATAACCATAACCTCCTGACTCCTCTGGCAGAATAACCACCACCTACTGACTCTTAAAGGATAGGGAAGCAGTTCTTGCAGGTCACAGACTTGGCATCAAACCACTGGCTTCTGACCATTTACCGCACACAATATATAAAACATGAGTAGAAAACAGAACTAAGCCAATGGATGGTTTATAAAAAGATCTGCAGGGCAATTACATATTTTCAAGAAGAAAGTGCTATTCAACATTCTCTCAGGAAAATAGAAAGAAATGCTTTATTGCTGCCGTGGAGTTCGTAATTGAAAGTAAAAGAACTGTACAATAAATATTTATATTCCCAATCCTACAGTTAATTTTTACACTTATTTTATGATATAGATGTCCATTTATTCACCTCTCTATGCAGACCTCTGTCAACCTGTATTGTAGTTTTGATGACTATATCAAAATAATATGCAATCATCAACACACTCATAAGGTTCATCATATACCAGTCCAAAATATGACACCTTCGCATATTGAATATCCTAAGCTAAAGGAGTTCAAGAAAACAACAGAAACATGAAGGTCACCCTACTTTCTTGAAATTCTTAGGTTGGTGAAGGAAATTCACAGGAAGCAGGAGATAAATCTCCCATGTGGAAAGTATCTTCCCTGTACCAGAAGGAAGAGAGACATTCTTATCACGAGGGAAAGGTAGGGAGAACTTAGGGTCAAGAAGGTATATAAATAAACCTTGTTACTTATGCATCATTTACTACTCATGGCTCAAACCCTTTGTCTTGTCAAACCCCAAAAAAACACATATTTATGGTTTGCTTTTCTAAAAGATAGTAAAGCTTGCTGCTTTGGTTGCTTCTTGGGGTCTTCATTCTCTAGTGAAGGCCGTCATGTACATGGAAATATTCCATAAAGTTTATAGGATTTTCTCCTGTTAATCCATTTTATGTCAGTTTAATTCATAGGCCCAACTAGAGACTCAAAAAGGGTAGAGGAGAATTTTCCTCCCCTACTACACTATCCTTAAACATTTCAACATGCATATCATTAACTAGATTTCAATATTCATTTATGATTTTATTCTTTTGAGATGGGCAGATATATACACAAATTGATGATTTATACTGTAGCTGGAATTTAAATTATTTTATTTTGGAGGCAGTCCTGTTTATGTCTCTACTAAAACTGCAGTGATTAGGGGTGAGGAAAATTTTGTCGCTGGCTAGCTTGTGAGTCAGGAGTCCTGCGTTCTACGTTCTATTTATCACAAGCTTTCAGATACTGAGAATCCTGCTTGGAATTTCAGGATCTAATCTGTCAAACAAGGGCCAGCATGGATTATCAGATCTCTAAGTTTCTTTCTTGATTAAACACACTCTGTTTATTTGCTCCAATAAAACCATTACATTAATTCATTAAATATTTGTTGAACATCTATTATATACCAAGTAGTCTTCTAGGGTCTAGAGATACAACAATGAATAAAAGAGATATTTGTGTCCCAGTGGAGAATAAATTATAGTTGAAAAAATCATCCTACCTGCTTTTTAAAATAGTAATTATATGCATTTTTAAAAAATATATTAAGTTCCATATGTACAAAATTATTTTCCATTTCAATTTGCTAAGCACTTTTATTTTTATCATCATAGTTTCCATGGTAACTACTAATGAAACGTTGACACATACAGCAATATGTCTGAAAACCTCAATGTAGTCTGTCTGTTTCTTTCTCCTCCTCTGCCCTACATATCAATCTGATACTTTCTTCTCAGTTATGTTGTCCTAAAACTGCAGTGTTTCTTCATCCTGAAACTAGGTATGGCACTTCAATCTTGTGCCAGTCACTCTTTATGGGTTCAGTTTTTCTTTTCTATTCTTGCTTTCTCTGACCTCTAATAATCTAATAACATCCCAACGGGTCTCCTTGACAATTCATCCTACATGCTACAACTTGAAGAACATTCTTAATGCTTAACTCTAATTATTCTGTTCCCTAACCTAGGAATCATTAAAGTTTCTTAATTTTCTTTAAGATATAGTTTAAAATTCTTGGGTTGGTGGAGAGAATTCACTCTACCTGAAAGTTACTATGCTATCAGCATTATCACATTATCTCTGTTGGTTATATGAATAAAAGAAAGAAAATAACATTACTTGCTGGACCATAGGTAGGAACAAGGTAGAATAATATTTTTTTCTGGAGAATGTGCTAGGGATGTGGTTCCAAATGTTTTGTTGCCAGAATCCCTTTAGACCCTTCAAAATTTTTGAGATCTTTATATTTGTTATATCTGCCAATACATAAAGTATTCAAAATTAAAATCTAGATATATTTAAAATACTTAGTTATTCCAAGAAGATTTGACTATGGTCAATGGGCACAAAATGGAATATACAGATGATGTATCATAGAATTGTACACTTGAAACCTATATAATCTTATTAACCAATGTCACTTCAATAAATTTAAAAATAAAATATGTAGTTATTAATACATTTAGTAACAATAATAAATTCATTACATGTTAATATAACATTTTTATAAAATTTAACGATATTTTCCAAAATAAGTGAAAATATAAACAGAAGAGTTGCTTTTTTAAATTTAATTTAATAGATCTCTAATTAGGCTTAACAGACTATAGGTAAATTTTTATGTCTGTTTCTTTATTCAGTCTGTTGTGATATGTTGTTTTGGTTGAAATACATTAAGGAAATCTGGTTTCACACAGATATGTAGTTAAAAGAGGGAGGAATATTTTAATAGCCTTTTTAGATAATTGGAATATTCCTCTTTATTTTTGCATTAAAACTTGATTATTAGTAGTTTCTTAAAGGATAGTGGTAACAGAATCTACAACCATATCAATGAACTTCTTGCATGAAAGTGATAACCTAATAAACAAATAATGCCAATATAATTATGAGAATAATATTTGCTTGATGAACTGCCTGAAACAGACTTGAGGACCACCACAGAGAGCTGCTGTATCCGTCAGAGTGATTACAGCCATAGATTTCAATTTTAGAAAAATTTGTAGTTCCTCCACTTATATGCTAAGTGACCAAGAGCAGCTTACGAAGCTTCTGTGGGCAAGCTTTCCTCACTCTAAAATAGTAATGATCATAATAATGCTTTTAAAAAGTTTTATGATATTTAAATGATGTTATAATAAATATAAAATGCTTGGCACAGTGCTTGGTCTATTGCAAATTCTTGTTAATGCTGCCTATTATTACTATTAATGAATTCTTTATATGCTCCAGGAGTTAAAAATATGAGGGCGGACCCCCCAAAATGAAATGTATTTATAAACAATTATGGATTTATTCTTACATGTTTAAACTTGTCACCTTCAAATTAATCTCCATTTGATGTAATACACCTATTGAGACCTTTTTTCCACCTCTCAAAACCGTTTGTGAACTCATTAATTTTGATGCCTTTTAGTGCTTCTGCCGTTTTTTGTTTCACCTCTTCCACATCAGCAAAAACATTTCCCTTTGAGGACTTTTTTCATTGGGGGAAACAAATAAATAAGTCTCTCAGGGTGAGATTGGGTGAATAAGGAGGGTGGGGCACAGAGGTCATGGCATTTTTTATCAAAAACTGTTGAACACTCAGCTTGATGTTGGCAGGGGTGACTGTAAATCACCCCTCATGAACTGGTCAAACAAACCCATTGAAAGGGTCTTCAAAAAATTCTCTGAAGTCGAACACAGCCTCTTACAAAAACACCGATTGGTGCACTGACACAGGTGGGTTCCCAGAACACTCACCTAGTGGGGGAACCTTGTACAGGGGCCTGCCCTCCAGAAGATAATTCCATTTTGGGGGTCCCCTTCGTAAGTAAATGATTAAAATTTAATAAGAATGTAAGTCAAACAATCTCATGGATGTGATCTATATTTTGGGAAAAGGCTTCCACCTTTTTGCCTAAGAACCCTGTGTTCCTACTCTCTGGGAGCAATAAAGCTGCCAGAGCATCCGCATGGCCCAGAGTTGGATTGAATTACTGCAATAAAAAAAGGGTTCAGTGAAATGGAAATCTTAGGGTGCCTGCAAAGAAGATTTTTGCCTCAAATAGAAACAAAACAAAGCAAAATATGCTTATGCAGTCATAAGAGGAACTAAACCAAGAGAATAAAAAACATCCTCGACTGAACTGATTGAAATGGAACTGAGTTGGACAGTGTTTGCCTTGTTTGAGAAAAGCATTTCTCTGTCCTTTCACTACCGCATACGATGAATAGTCCCATGTGATTAACAAAATCATCTTGAAACACTGGCATGCACTGGCCACAGATGAAAAATTAAATAGCATCTTTAAATTCCCGCCCCTGGTCTCATTTAAAAGAAAATGTTGTTGCACTTGGATTCCAGTCTGTCTAATCAGGCAGCACATTTCCTATCACGTCTAACACCTGGCTGACTCCCGTGTGCCAACTGTGCCCAGTGCAATGATACGCCTGGAAGTAATTATTTCTATCACCCACATAATGGCAGGGGAGATGAGACTCATCACATGCCTACCTTTTAAACAGACTTTATTTTTCATTTTAAATGCCTTTGTGAGTTGGCCCATGAAGATTCACCTAAGTCCCTAAAAGAGAAATTTTGCAATTGCGATGAAAATCATCAGATAAAGAAAGTACCCTCACCAGTTACTCCATCTTTTCCACAGAGTATATATACACTTATAAGTTTGATACCGACATTTTTTTTCTAAGTGAAAGAAGATCAAGGACAGTTGTATTCAGGCCATGACGGTTTGTCATTTTTCTGTTTTGAAATGACATTTTTCTTAGGATGAAATATCTTGTGAAAAAGGAGCTACACATGACACTGTCCTATGCTTATTAGATTTGATTAAATTTTGGTGTATGTGGGAATTTTCTCTCTCTTTCTTTCTCTCTCTCTCTCTCATAAATATACATCATAGAAAGGTAATAGATGAATTGATATATATATATAATATTTTTGGAATCAAAATAATCGTACAAACTTAAATCCTCCATAATTACTTTATAATGTCAAATATTTTTCAGTTGCTAAACCTTTGTGTTACAGGTATCGATTAATCATCTCCTTCAGGATCCTGGGGTATTTAAATTACAGTATCTTTGGAGTCTTGTTCTGGCATTCAGTCAATGCATGCAAGATAATATGTTGTATCATATTTAGCAGACTAAGCTCTCTGAGGAAAGGATTAGTGAATAGTTACTGAGTACATTTTAAAAGCAGATTTTCTCCGTAATATCTATGTCTATTCTTGGAACATATAACCGGATGTTCAAAAAGCAGAAATGTCCTAAATAAAGTATATTCATATGATATGTATATTTTGAAGGATTCGATTCTTCTCTGCTTTTAATTGGAGCTTTGTATAATTTAAAACTGGAACAGATAATCAATACAAAGATTAATTCAGCACCAAATCCACGCATGAGATCACTCAAATTTATTTTCTGCAAAGTGTTGCATAAAACCAGTTTAGTGTCTCCAATTAAGGTAATCTATTAAAATATTTTTAATAATATATAAAGAAGTATAAATATATAAATTAAGGAAAATCAGAGGAAGAATAATACAATCTTATGTGAAATCAAAAAGTGATAATTTTAGATAGTTATATTAAATTATATGTATATTAATAAAATGGAAATCCAGTAAAGAAATACCAGTGCCTTTCAGCCTCCCAGAATAACCTATTTCTAACCTGGTGTTCTCTGAATCCTCAGCTACAGGGTCACTTATCCAAAACCACTCTCACCTTGATTCATTTTTAAAGAGTGAAAGTGGCCTCCTGTTTGGGCAGACATATAATAGGGGTATTCTTCTGTTAACCACATAGGAAAAGGCCATTTTGACATTAGCTAGTATCTTCTCTGACCATTAGAATTCTATGTTCGCTGACAGGAGAAGGAATTCCATGACAACAAATGGCATCAGCTGCCTTTCATGTCAGGAATCATATCTCAGACATGAGTAGTGAGATTGCATTCCATTTTGAAGTAGATGATCCTTCTTTTCAGATCTATTTAATAAATATATAATGAAATATAAGAAAATTTCATTTTGTTATTTATAAAGCATGGCATGGAAGGATACTTTGCTTACTTGTATTCTAATATTATTGGACTTGCCTACAAAATACAAATGCAATGTATCAAAGTAGTTCAAAAGCTATAGCAATGGAAACTAGTAGTTCCCCGGGGTTAAAATGGAATATGGTAGGAGGAAAATGCATGTGGTTATTAAAGGACAATAAGAGAGATTCTTGTGTTCTTTACCTTGGCGAGAGTGGTGGCTACACTGACCCACACTTACAATAAAGTTGCACAGAACTAACCATACACACACACAAATGCAAATCGGTGCAAGTGAAACTGAGGAGATCTAAACAAGATCAGTAGCTTGTATCAATGTCAGTTTCTTGATAGTGAATTTGTAGTATAGTTTTGCAAGATGTTGTTATTGAAAGAAACCAAGGAAAAAGTACACAGGATATCTCTGCATTATTTATTACAGCTGCCTATGAATCTATAATATGTAAAAATAAAAACTTTTCAAATAGTATAGAAGTGTGCAAGTCTCTGGCATGGGATGGAAGGAGCTTGGAAAGCCTCGCTTCCATCTTCACAAAAGGAAAAAACCTCAGTAAACTGAAATCCAACAACTCCTCTTAGGTCGTTTAGAGAATAGAGATAACATGGCAAACTGCTACCTTCAACCCATATGGGAGAAACAGATATACCTATACAGAGACTCCCAGCTTACCAGGGAAGGAAACATTGTTGGTATTAGTACAGGGTTAAGAAAATGCAATCTGCAATTGATGATTTATTGGAGGCTCAGTATGCACAAAACTGAGAATTAAAATTCTAGAAGGGAACCTGTAACAGGGAGCCCCAATCTTTCTGAAATTTACTTTAAGGACCTCTACCAGTTTTTCACAGTGAAAATCAGTGAAAAATACCCTTATATTTCCAGGAGGTGGAAGATAAAATTAGCTATTTTTAAATATGCCCAGCACATTATGTTCTTCTTAATAAGGTCTGCCCAATAGGGAAACTATTGTTCCAAAACCTAGCTGACTGGGGTCTTACAGGACTGTAACCTATCCATGTGAAGAAAAATACACAATTCTAGCACCTCTCATGTGGGGCAAGGAAATACCCAGCTCCAGCTGCCTCTCTGGCCCTCTTATCTCTTGAAAGGGGGGAAAAATAATATAAATTGGAGAAGCACTTATGAAGGTCACAGACCAAGGACACAGAATTACTAAAAGAATGCGATGTAATTATACACATACTACTAACTATAGATCATTTATCCCCCCACTACCACACCTTGCCGTCACTTATGTGTAGGTGGTGTACGGTAAGAGGGACTACAACTGAAAAACTGAACATCTCAGACAACAACTAAGAAGTCTCTAGGGAAATTCAAAGGTCACAGGAAATATAAAACAAGGACACTGTAGGAAATGTTAGCGTCTTATATCACAGCTACAGCAAACAGTGAATACAGCCTAACTCCTCGCTAGATAAACATAAAACCTCACACTGAAGGTCTATATATCTCAGTTCCTTTTAACTGATAGATCATGTCTGGCTTTCAACAACAACAACAAAAATTCGAAAGCATACGAAAAGACAAAAAATTCAGTGTGAAGAAAAAATTAATCATCAAAACAAGATTTGGGTAATATGGAGGCTTTGGAACTATCAAACTGGAAATTTAAAACAACTATGATTAGTATACAAAGGGCTCAAAAAGAAAAAGTAGATAACAAAAAAGAACATATGGGTAAATTAAGCAGAGAGATAGAAACTAAGAAAGAATCTAAAGGAAATGATAGAAATCAGAAACACTGTAACGAAAATTTGGTATGTTCATAAATTGACTGGGCAAGACCAAGAAAAGAATCAGTAAGCTTGAAGAAATGTTCATATAAACTGCTATGGCTGAACTGCAAAGAGGAAAAAAGGGTGGGAAAAAATGGAGCAAAATATCCAAGAACTATGGGACAATGATAAAAGATGCAACATATGTTAATATGAATACCAGAAGTGGAATAAAGAGGGAAAGGAACAAGGTTATGATGGGAAAACATTTTCCAAAATTAATGGCAGACATCAAAGGGAAGATCCAGGAGGCTCGGTAAACACCAAGTAGGATAATCCACCCCCCAAAATCTATAATTAGGTAGATCATATTAAAACTGTAGAATATCAAAGATTAAGAAAATTTTTGAAAGGTGCAAGAGGGAGAAAACATATGTATATAGAGGAACAGGATCAAAAGACTTTTCTTTAGGGCAAAGGAAAAGAGAGTGGAGTGAAATGTTTAAGGTGTTAAAAGAAAAAATAAAACTGCCTGCTTAGAATTCTATATCCAGTGAAATTACCCTTCAAAAGTAAAAGAAAAAAAAAGACTTTCTCAGACGAACAGAAATCGGGGGAACTTATGGTCACTAAGCCTACCTTGCAAGAAATGTTAAAGTTCTTCAGAGAGAAGGAAAATAATATAGGTGAGAAACTTGAATCTATGTAAAAAAGAAGAATATAAGAAAAGGAATACATGAAGAACTCTAATGGAGAATAACCCTGCAATCACCACACTGTTGTCCATGTCCACAGCAAAGGACACCATCAACAAAATAAAAAGACAACCCACTGAGTGGGAGAGCAAATTTGCCACTACATCTGATAAGGGGTTAATATCCAAATTTTATAAAGAACTTATACAACTCAAAACCAAAACAAGCAGCAATCCCATTAAACAATGAGCAAAGGACATGCATAGACACTTCTCCAAAGAGGACATACAGATGAACAATACACACATGAAAAGATGTTTGATGTCACTAATCATCAGAGAAATGCAAATAGAAAACACCATGAGATACAATCTCTCACCTGTCAGAATGGCCATCATCAATAAATCAACAAACCATAAATGCCAATGATGATGTGGAGAAAGGAGAACACTTTTGCATTGTTGGTGGAAATGCATATTAGTGCAGCCAATGTGGAAAACACTATGGAGATGCTTCAAAAAATTAAAAATGCGTCTGCCTTATGACCCAGCAGTTCCACTTCTGGAAATTTATCCAAAGACACACCTGTGTTGTGACCTTTCAAGGCCAGACAGGTTCATGAGATTCAGGTGGACGAAAGAATATTCACGGAGCCGTCAGGATATCTGACCTGCCTTTATTCAGGGGTGGGTGATCCATGCATGCTGCAAGCTGCGTGTCACACTGCATGTCACCTGTCCCCTTTGAGTGTCTGTATCTGTGCACACGCACAGCGAGAAGCCCCTACCTCCTTCAATACTAGCGTTAACAGAGCTGGCACCAGGCCAAAAGGTGAAGTAACAGAGCATGAGTTGTGCATGTGAGCCCACTTCATGTTATGGGAACCGCTTATTGGATCCAGACTCAAGGCCATGGGAATTCACTTTATCAGGCCCATTCAAGGCTGTGAGAAACTGCTTCCCTCTCATTACCCAGACACATAGGTGAGGAAGCCAGGATGCCTCCACGTACCCTACAACCACCCCAAAAACTGAAATATATAAGCACCCCTGTGTTCACTGAAGCATTATTTGCAATCACCAAGATTTGGAAGTAGCCCAAGTGGCTATCAGTAGATAAGTGGATAAAACAACTAAGAGACATTAACACAATGGAATACTACCCAGTTGTTAAAAAAAAGAAAACTTTACTCTATGCAACAGCATGGATGGACTTGAAGAACATTATGCTAAGTGGAATAAGCTGCCATAGAAAGACAAATACCATATGATTACACTGATATGTGGAATTTGAGAACCCAAGATGGTGGAGGAGTAGGTGGAAGCTACACTAATCTCCCAGGATCAAACTGGAATTACAACTAAATTAAAGAATAATCATTCTGAATAATCAACTGAACATTAGCTGGAAAGAAACCTTACAAGCAAGGACAAACAGAAGAAACCACATCACCACAGTGTGCCTGGTAGAAAGTGTGGAATTGCGAGAGGGCTGGCTGGGCTGCCATGGGTGGCAGTTGAAATTCTGGAGTGATATTTCTGTGGCCAGGAGGGTACCCCCTGAGAAGTGTGGGGTCTAAAACCCAAACAAGGACTCCCCAGCCTAGAAGACCAGAACTGGGAATGGAACCCAAATAACATACAGCTGTGAACAGAAGCAGGGTTTCTGTCCAGTAGGGAGAGAGAGCTAGATATGCAGAGTGCCTCTTAAAGGGCCATTGCACAAAATTTCATTTGCAACCACTTACCCTGGGCTCCAGCAGAAAGAAGGCAGAGTGTACTAGGGGCACATGAGGAAAGTCTGGGTTTGGTGGGTCTGGGGAGGGAGCTGAAGAAACAGTCATCAAGATCAGTGTGCTGAGTCATTCCCCATACTGCAGAAACCATCTTCCCCAGGCAAAGCACTCCTGTCCAAGCAGTATGAGACCGAGGGGAAGCAATAGCCTCACCCACATGAATTCCTGTCATCCCACCCTGTGGAGCTTAAGCCAGGCTGCTGAGTACAGCTGGAGGCTATCTTAGTGATTAAGTCTAACAGCAAAGGGGGATCTCTGGGAGATCTGAGACTTTAGCTGACTATCCTTTGGGGCTGGTTCTGGTAACAGTTGGCATTGGTGTGCACCATGGTTCTTTCTGCACACACCCAGGCCCAGCAGATTTACCCACAAGATGTGGATCACCAATACCTCCAAACAGATTGCCCAGAGCCAGTCACAAGCACTGTCTAACACAGGTCTGGAGTAGTCTTTGCAGATCTAACTAATACATAGAAACAAATAGAAATTTGCAGCCAAAAAGGGAAGACAAAGAAGCAGGCCCCAGATGAAACAAGAGAATACTTGAGAAGAAGAACTAAATGAAATGTAGGGAAGCAATTTATCAGGTATAGAGTTTTGAATAATGACTACAAGGATACTCAACAGCATGAAAAAAGACATAGAAACCATGAAAAAAATGATCAGAAATAAAGAATGCAATATCTGAAATAAATAATATAAAGGAAGGAATAAGTAATAGGTCAGGCGAAGCAGAAGATCAAGTCAGCAATTTGTAAAAAAGGTAGAAAAAACTCCTGAGCAGAGCAGAAAAAAAAAATTAAATGAGGAGAGCTTAAGAAATTTCTGGGACAACATGAAGCATAACAACATCTGCATAATGGGAATAACAAAAAGAGAAGAGAGTGACCAAAGTATCAAAAACCTATTTGAAGAAATAATGACCAAAAATTTCCTTAATCTGCTGAAGGAAAAAGATACAAAAGTACAAGAAGTGCAGAGGGTCCCAAACAAAACACCTAGACCAAGATACATCATAAATAAAGTGGTAAAATTTAAAGAGGACAGACTCCTAAAAGTTGCAAGAGAAAAGCAGGTAGTTACCTACAAGTGAGCTCCAATTAGACTGTCATCTGATTTCTCAAAAGAAATATTTCAGGCCAGAAGAGATTGACATGATATATTCAAGGTGATGAAAAGCAGAGACCTACAACCAACTAACATAGCAAGGCTATCATTTAAGATAAAAGGAGAAATAAGGAATTTCCCAGACAAGAAAAAACTAAAGGAGTTTGGTAACACCAAACCAGTACAAATGTTAAAGGGCTCTCTTTGAGAAGAAGAAGAAGAAAAAAAGAAAGGAAAAGTAACAAAGGGATATAGTTAAAAATAAAATGGCAATAAATATCTATTGATAATCACCTTAAATGTAAATGGCTTAAACGCTCATACCAAAAGACAGAGGATAGCTGAATGGATAAGAAGACAAGACCCATGTATATGCTGCCTCCAAGTGACCCATCTCAGATCTAAAGATACACACAGACTAAAAGTAAAGGGATGGAAAATGATATTTCATTCAAATAGAAAGGAAAAAAAAAAGCTGGGGTAGCAATACTTATAACTGACAAAATGGACTTTAAAAATTAAGGCTATAGTTAAGAGACAAATAAGGATACTACATAATGATAAAGAGAACAATCCAAGAAGATGATATAACCCTAGTAAACATTTATGCACCCAACATAGGAGCACCTAAATATTTAAAGTAAAGCTTGATGGATGTAAGGGAGAAATCAACAGAAATACAGCCATAGTAAGGGATTTTAACACCCTGTTGACTTCACTGGATAAATCTTCCAGACAGAAAATCAACAAGGAGACAGTGGCCTTAACTGACACTCTAGATCAAATGGATTTAATTGATTCTTCAGAACATTTCATCCCAAAACAGCAGAATACACATACTTTTCAAGTGCATATGGAATGTTTTCTAGAAAAGACCATGTGTTAGAATACAAAACAAGACTCAATGAATCTGAGAAGATTGAAATCATATCAAGCATATCCTCTGACCACAATGCTATGAAACTAGAAATCAATTACAAGAAGAAAACTGAAAAATACGCAAAATTATGGAAGCTAAATAACATGTTATTAAGCAAAGAATGGGTGAACAATGAGATCAAGGAATAGATCAAAACATATCTTAAAACAAATGAAAATGAGAACACAACAACCCCAAATCTATGGGACACAGGAAAAGCAATCCTAAGAGGAAAATTAATAGATTATAGGTCTATCTCCAGAATAAGAAAAAGCTCAAATAAACAGTCTAAGCTTACACTTAAAGGACTTTGGAAAAAACAACAGAACCTTAAGTGGGAGAAGGATGGAAATAATATAGATCAGAGCAGAAATAAATGAAACAGAGTTGGGAATCTAATGAACGAAATGAACTAACAAGCAAAACAGAGACAGACTCATACATAGAAATGTATATATTTTAAAATAAAATCTAAATAAATCACCTAAGCTTGTAGTTTAGGAAACTAGAAAAAGAAAGAGCAAATTAAATCCAAAGTAAGCAGATGGTGGGGGGATTGAGCAAAAAGGAAAAAGGACTCATGAACATGCACAACAATGTAGTGATTGCTGGTCAGAGGGCGATATAAGGGGACTAAGTGGTAATGGAAAAAAATATAATAAAGATTAAATAAAAGACAAAGTAAGCAGATGAAAAGAAATAATAAAATTTAGAATATAAATAATTATTGAAAACAATAAGCCTATAGAGAAAATGAACACAATGAGTGCTAGCTATTTGACAACATTAAAAACATTTCAATTGAATTAAATTTTAAAAATTACAAAGCATGCTAAGAAAAAACAAGAGAAGGCACAAATTACTAGTGTCAGTAATAAAGTAGTGTTCAGTATTACTGATTCTATGGCTATTAAAAGGGTAATAAAATAATACTATGAATAAAATCTATGCCCACAATTTTGATAACCTAGATTATATGGACCAATTTCTTGAAAGACACAATCTGCCAAAACTCATCCAAAGGTAAATACACTTATGCACTGCTTAATGATAGGGATACATTCTGACGAATGCATTAATAAGTGATTTTGTCAATTTTGACAAACGGTTTCTGCAGTTCACATACAAAGGCAACAGATTCAGAAGAGCCAACCCAATGTTGAAGGGCAAGAACAAAGTATGAAAATTAATGTTACCCAAATTCAAGACGTACTATACAGCTACAGTAATCAAGAGAGTATGGCATTGTTGAAAGAACAGACAAATAGGTAAATAGAACATAATAAAGAGCCCAGAAATAGACCCACCCAAATATAGTCAGCTGATCATTTGATGGTGAAAGAATGTCGTTTCAACAAATGGTGCTGAAAACAACTAGACCTCCACATGAAAAACAAACAAACAAACAAAAAACCAAAACTAAACATAAATTGAACATATTCCACAAAAGATAACTCAGAATAGCTCATACACCTAAATGTGCAATGCAAAGCTATAAAACTCAGAAGATAACATATAAGAAAATCTAGGTGCCTTTGAGTTTGTTGATGAGTTTTTAGATAAAACATCAAAAGCACAATTTATTTTCTGTTAGTTATTCATTTATTTAGCTTATTTTAATTGTATTTTTCCATTACCATTTATCACTTTTATACTCCCCATGAGAGAAAAATAAGTTGGACTTCATAAAATTGAAAACTTTTTTCTATGAATGACACTATTAAGAGATTGAAAACACAACTCACAGGCTGTAAGAAAAGCTTTGCCAAACACATATCTAATAAAGGACTGGTATCCAAAATATAAAAAGAACTCTTAAAAGTCAGAGATGAGAAAATAAGTGACCCAATTAATAAATGACAAAAATATATGAATAGGTGCCTTATCTGAAAGATATAATGATGGCACAGAAGCGTGTGGAATGATGCTCGACATCATCTGTCGTTAAGGGAATGCAAGCTAAATCAACAATATTATTTCATTCCATATACCAATTAAAATGGCAAAAATCCAAAGCATGGACACCTCCGAATGCTGATGAAGATTTGGAAAAACAGGAACTTGCATTTATTGTAAGTGGGAACAGCCACTTGGGATGGCAGTTCAGCAATTTCTTACAAAGCTAAAAACATGTTCTTACCATATAATCCAGAAATTATACTTCTTGGTATTTACCCAAGTCAAAAATATATGTTTACACAAAAGGTGTACATGAGTGTTTATAAAAGCTTTCTCTAGAACTGCCAAAATTTGGCCCTAACCAATAAAGCTTAGTTAGTTGCCCATAGTCCCGCAGAACGAAAGGTCCCTGGTTAGATTTCTGGTCAGAGCACATGCCCAGGTTGAGTGTTTGCCCCAGTGGAGAGGCAACTAATTTGCACTCAGCTCTTACATTTATATTTCTCTCCTTTTCCCACCCTTCCTCTCTCTCTAAAAATAAATAAATAAAATCTTTAAAAAAAAACTACCAAAATTTAGAAACAACCAAGGTATCCTTCCACAGGTGAATGGAGAGACAAACTGTAGTATATCCTTACAGTGGATTACTATTCAGTGAAACAAACACCAAAAACCCCCAGACAAACAGTACTATCAGGCTATAGAAAATATAGAGAAACCTTAAATATATATTGCTAACTGATAGAAGCCTTGCTTAAAAGGTTATAAACTATATGATTCTAACTATATGATGTTCTGGAAAAGACACAACCATAGAGAGTAAAAAGATCAGTGGTTGATTGTGGTTTGGGCAGAAGGAGGGATGACGAGGTGAACAACATAGGATTTTTAGGGCAGTGAATCTATTCAGCATGATACTATAATGGTGTATACATGTCATTAAATATTTATCAAAATCCACAGAATTTACCATAGAAAATGAATCTAAATATAAACTATGGACTTTAGTTAATAATAATGCATCAATCAATATTGCCTCATCAGTTGTAACAAATGTACCATACTTTTACCATAAGGCAAGATGTTAAAAATAAGGGAAGCTTTCTATGTGAAGGAATGGTGGTGAGGAGTTACTGGAAATTCACTATACTTCCTAATCAATTTTTTCTATAAACCTAAAACAGTTCTAAAGAAATAAAAAGTGTAGTAGCTAAAATTTTGCATTATTTAACAACTAAAGAATTATACCCCAGAAAATACTTGATTATACATACCAGGGCTCTTTAAAACAGAATATGAGATCCTGAGGAAAATATTATTTTTCATATAACTTCTTAATACATAAAAACAGATTAAGCATAACTGTAAATCAAACCACTGCTAGAAAAAGCAAAGATTTAATCCACTATTGTGGATAACAAAGAAAAGGGAAGTGTTCCAAAATACACATTATATTATTTTAAAATTATTATTTTTTTCATCAGTGTTATCCTTTTACTTGAGGAAAATAAAATACATTTCACTGATTTCAAGGCAGAAAACCTTTGGAGGTTTTATGAAAGACTATTAGAATCAGAATGAAACATTACAAATTCAATAATATTTTACAATATATTTTATGTTTTGTATTTTATGTTTTTTTTAAAATCTTTACACAGTTAAAGAAAATATTAGCAAAATGTAAAGGGAACCAACTGCATGGGAAAATATATTTGCCAATGATACCTCGGAAAAGGGTTTGATCTCCAAAATATATAAAGAATTCACATGACTCCACTTCAGGAATACAAACAATCCAATTAAAAAATGGGCAAAGGACATAGACACTTATCCAAGGAGGACATACACGGGACCCAGAGACATATGAAAGGATGCTCAGCATCACTAGCCATCAGAGAGATGCAAATTAAAACCACAATGAGATACCACTTCACACCAGTCAGAATGACAATCATAAACAAATCGACAAACAGCACGTGCTGGGAAGGTTGTGGAGAAAAGGGAACTCTAGTACACTGTTGGTGGGAATGCAGACTGGTGCGGCCACTGTGGAAAACGGTTTGGAATTTCCTCAAAAAACTAAAAATGGAACTGCCTTTTGACCCAGCAATTCTACTGCTGGGATTATACCCTAAGAATCCTGAAACACCAATTCAAGAGAACCTATGCACCTCTATTTTCATAGCAGCACAATTTACAATAGCCAAGTGCTGGAAACAGCCTAAGTGCCCAACAGTAAATAAGTGGATCAAAAAACTGTGGTACATGTACACAATGGAATACTATGCAGCATAAAGAAAGAAAGAGGTATTACTCTTTGCAAAAGCATGGATGGAACTGGAGAGGATTATGCTAAGTGAAGTAAGCCAGGCCGTGAAACACAAATATCATATGATCTTCCCTATAGGGTGGAACTTAGTCAACAAAACAAACAAGTGAGCAAAATAGAACCAGAGACATGGAAATAAAGAAAAAACTGACACCAATCAAAGGGGAGTGGGGAGGGGATAACAGGAAAAAAAGGGGAAGGATCAAGTCACGGAACATGTATGAAGGACCCAAGGACAAAGACAATGGGCAGGGGGAAGACTGAGTGTGGGAGGTGGGGTGGGGGGCAGTAGGGCAGGGAAGAGTAATGTGGGAAAATGGGACAATGATAATTTAACAACAATAAAAAAAGGTAATTACTTCATCTTTATGAAAAAGCATTTTCTCAGAACACGTTTAGTTTCATAATCTAAAAATGGAAAAACAATTATAAATATCACATATGGTGTTAGGAAAGGATTTAGAAGCACATTTAGTCTCGTAAAGTAAGATAGATATTTTTACCCCTAAATGTTTCCTGAAAACGAGGGGTTGTATTCATAAAAAGCATCAAGTAAAAAGGTGGAGATTCAAATCCAAGACATTTTCTTACAAATTATTTTCTATCTTTTGTGGACTAAGGAAGATGCCATTTACTGAGAATTTAATTTATGCCAGTCTCTAATGTTAAGTAATTTAATATCATTATTTGATTTCATTATCACAAAAATGCTGAAGTATGAGTTTAGTTGTTTCCTTTAAGGAGATGAAAAAGTTCAGTGAATTTGTGAGCATGAGATTTGAATTTAATTTATTTGACCCTAAGAGGTTGTATTTAACCATTATTCTATGCTGCTTTAGTAATTTATTCATTTAACTCATAATAACTAATCTTAGATGCTTTATATATAACAAATTACATTTTGCAAATTTGCCATGGGTTATTTTTTTTAAAACCTAAAAGTCAAAGCATCTATGAACCCCAATCAAATTAAAAGAGTCTAGAAACAAGCACTATTTAAAAATAAAAATAATAAGTTTTATAATCTTGTGAGGCAGATAAAATCAGGTCTTTAACTTCACCATACACAAAAATTAACTGCAATTGGTTCAATGACTTAGATATTAATATTTTTGGAAAGTCAACAATTAGAGGACTATAAAGCAAATTATTTTTTGTACTTAGGGTAATAGTCTAGTTACCCATTGATACATAAGAAACCACTCTAAACCTTAGTGGTTCAAAACAGCAGTTTACTATTGTCTTTCACAGTTGGGTAGTTCCCACTTGAGCTGTCTTATGTGGTTACAGTGAATGGGCACATAGTTGGGTGGGTTAGAAATTTCTAAAGTCTCTGAAGGCTTGACATGGCTGGACACTCAAGCAGCCTTGCTGACCTGAACAGAAGCCGGTTCTGACTTTGGTAGACAGCTCAGTAGAAGCTCTTACAGCATCTATGAGTGGCCTCTTATTGTGGGTTGAGCTTCTCAGAACCTGATGGCTGGGAGCTGAAATTTAGTATCCCAAGAGGACACACTCCAAGAGACTCATTCTGTGCCCTATCCACAGAAGTCCCAGAATGTCACTTCTGTTCGGAATGTCACCAAGATCAGCTTAGATTAAAGGGCAGGAGAATTATATTTCACCTTAAGGTAAGGGTAGGATGAGATTACATTACGGAAGAGTATGTGAGAAGGGACTTCTCATTGTGCTCATCTTTGGAAAATGCAATACGCCACAGCTAGGAAAGGAGTCCTTAATCTAAAATAAATGTACTAACCATAAAAAGACACATACAACTAAATTAAAATTAAATTTTTATGTTCATTATGGTTCAATCACATTAGAAAATAATTTGTTATTATCTTGAGAATTTGACCTTTTCCACATATATAGCATAGAGATCAGCAGTTCTTTACTTAGGCCTACACCTTGAAAAGATTTTTGCACAGGAATAATTAGGATATATGTCTAAGAATGGTAATAGGAGTCTTGTCTATTAAGAAAAACCTTGGGAAAACTGAATGCCAGCTATTAAAAATGGATACTTTGTTATATATTCATCTCCACGATGAAAGGCTATAGTAGTAAATAGAGTAATATTAGTATTAACATAATATTAAAAACAATGAAGCTGGGTTCAAAAAACTACATAATACATTTTATATCAAATGCCTATGTCCATCCCTCTCTTTCTTCCTCTCTCTACTGTCTCTCATCTTCATCTCTGACTGTTTTTAATTTTATATTGTTTATCTATCCACATATTTACCATTTAGTTAGTTAACTCATTAACTCAAGTTTAAATTTGTACATGTCTCTTCTATGCTTTCTAGATTCCTAAGAGATAACATTCTCTGTTCTCAGGCTCGTATTTCCATGTCCATCACCTTAATGTCAACATTGTAGAAACAAGGAAAGGAGGCCAGAAAACAAAGAAAAAAGTTTAGTTTGGAAACATTTTCTTTGGTCTAATTCAATTGAACTGTATTTTGAGTGAAGTTTGTGTTGAGGACATTCACTTCAATAATAAAGAATGTTTTGTTCCTCTTTACTCAATTGTTGCACTTCAAAGAAAGGAAGAAAGAATATATCTCTTATTGTTTCCAGATCATCAAAGCTTGAATAAAGTCTGTGCACTCATAGGTATTGATCTTGGTTTGACCACCTGTTCCCTGCATGCGGATAGTTGGACAATGACTCCCTAAGTTCCAACAACCTAAAACACACTGGAAAAATGGCTGCCAGAGTAACATGGTACCTGCCCAGGCAAAAATGTCTCTAGCCATCCAGAATGCAGCATAACCAAGTCTGTGACTCAATATTTCATTTACTTCAGTTTTTGCTGTAAGAATCTTAAAAAGTAAACTCTCAGAACAGACTTTCCTTCAAAGTATTAGAGTACATAATTTCATTTTTGGAGATTAAAGAATGCAATCAAAGGTGACATGATCCATAAAAAATGTGTAAAATAAAAGGTATCTAAATAATACTTGTGAAATTTTGCAGAAGGAATACATATATTCTATTTTAAGGGTGTTCTGGGCTCTGAAATATGTTTTCATTATCTCTGTACAATTTCTCTTTAATTTATGAAACATGTGCAACTGTACTTATGACAAACTTTGTGACTACTCAAGAAAAATCAGTTTCTACTTATGAATAGTGGAAGTACCGATTATTTTAAAACTGTAATATATAATTGTTGAGAACAGGATACTTACAGAGACAGGCAGATAATATGTCTAAAATTTTACTAGCTCTAGCTTGTGTAATGATATTTTTTTACTCAAGTACTCAGTGAGGATATTCAGTATTTATATACAACTTTAGCAATACAAAGTTCTGATAATACTTTTATAAGGCAAAGCATACTACATAATTTTAACAGAGAAGAATTTAAGGAAAGCATAGTTTTATATTATTTGGGGTTAAATAAGAAGAAGTAATTAGATAGCTAAAAATGAGGTTAATTCATTGGTCACAGTACTTGAAAGAAACCCTATAAATACTCTAAAACATTTTGCATTTAATTTTCCCTTCAAAAATAAACACTTGGAAATATATTTTTGATTTATGTGCTAATAAATTTTTCTTTTGGCTGAACGGAAACATTGGTAGTAGCATAAATACCTGAAAGTACAGTAGACAGTATAATAGGGTGATTGATGCTGCTACCATTATAGTTAAAATGGATGCCCGTCAGCTTCATACTAACTAATTAGCAATGAATAGCATGTATTGTAAATAGAGGTGAACATACTATTGTCTACTATAGATACATACATGCCATGTAAACTGTGTGCCCAAGACAAATACTGCAACACAGGCCCACTGTATAGTTAGTTCTACAATCTTGCCGGCATCACAACCAGAGAAAACGCATATTTTAAAGTTACCTTCAGTGAAACACTCCTACTTCCATTCATTTTATCTCAACCGATCTGTTATCTCAAATAGTCTGTGGATGGCTGTGCTGGCATTAGAATCCATTTTATTTTCTAGTCAAAATGTTTTATATACATTTTTGTCATTTTATGAATTTCCCACTCTGGGAGTAATTTTGTTGTCAATTCATGAAAACTTTGAAATATCACAGAACTTTTGTAAAGTATAGCACTGATAATTAAAATTTATCCAGAAGTACCTCTGGCAGTGTCATCTGAATGTGCAATCTCTTCATATAACATGTGAAGGCAAGGGAAAAAAATCTGTAAAATGAATAGAGTTTTGACAGCAAATACGCATACTATATAGTGTATGCTTATTTATGTCATAGTGGTAGGGTCTGTAACATACAAAAACATCAGAAAATGAAATACATAGGGACATGAAACTATTAGGTAGTGTTGACTGCCATTTTTTATGTTAGTGTATTTTGTCAGCTTTATCCAGCAAAAACTCTGATATAAAACAACCGCTCTGTCCTTCCTTTTTATTTTGCATATATATCTTACAGTTCTCTAAAGTGCTTCCTTCCCATTCAGCCCTTTATGCAATCCCTGAGCTGCCTTTTTCATCTGGAGCCTCCGTGCACAACCAAATGCTACATCTTTCATCTCACCTCATAGGTAAGGCTCCCCCAAATCCCAGGTAACTGTTAAAGGATTTGAGGAATGCTTCATGAGAAGGGAATGATGAGAGCAGAAGGATATTCTACTCTCAAGGGAGGCCCCTGAAGGAAAAATCAATCACACGAATTACGAGCTTTTGATAAATAAATAATTCATATACACTAAAGTAATTAACCAATTTTCCAGTTTGACTTACTATAGCATTCCAGAGTTAGTCAGCATTGCATCAATCGAAACGTAAGCCTGTGGCTTTGCTTCGTATGATTTTCAAACACAAAATGACTGTGCCATATTGAAGGCTACCATTTTAAAGACCATAATAGACAAAACCTGGTGGTTGGGCACTCAATTTCCAATGCACAAACCAAAGACTAAAATAGCAATTTCTTCATAAACACTCTGACCACTGTATTTAATAGTGTTGACATTTATATAAATGGATTGCAGTGTAGTTGTCGAACATATACTGGGATGATTCCATAATCCTGTTTTAATTAGATGGATGTTGTGAGCATAGAAAAATCACAGGCTGCACTCCCTGTGGTGATGCCATACTGGCAAGGAATCAATCACCACGGCTCTGGTTGCCATAGAAACTGATAGCTCCTGCACCACCATCTAAGTGGCAAATGATTGGTGGTGTACTCATAACACAGGGAGAGCAATGAGTTTTTCTATCCTGTCCAGCAGCTGTGCCAGAGAGTTAATTAAAAGCAGAGAACATGAAATAAATCTAAATCTGTGAAGAAATGAAATGTACAGTACAAATTGAATTCCCGTGTCGAACAGAAATTAATATGCAGCGCAAACCACAGAGCTGCCTGAACAAGCAGCAGCTGGGAATCTTGGGAAATGTTGCCTGTGAGGCGGTTAGAGCGGAAATGTGGAGAGGGCACCTCCTTATCTTATTGCCTAAACAAGCACTTTTGTTCAGCATTTGTGTTGACTGATGCATGCAAATTGCAGCCTCTAAGGTTAAGAGTTCCCGTTTCTAAGCAGAAAGGACAAAGCTTAACTAAGATTTAATTAACAAACTGTTAGCAACTGCAGTTTATCAGCTGTGAGCACAATGTAAGTAAATGTTTCTACTCCTGTACTAGAATTCACCAGACAACCTCTGTGAAAGTCAATGTGTTTTTATTGATAAGCCATGAACTCAAAATTCACATTTCAAATATAGTGAGGCGAGGAGCAAGTACCTGAAATGCTTTCCCAAGAAATAAGAGAAGCTTGACATAGAAATGAGGTTGTTTTTTTTTATTCCTTTCTCCATAGAATGAGCTACACGGATCAGGCATGAAATATTTAACTAGAGGGAACCACGATTACTTGGTTGAGTCCATCCCCACGCTAAGATTTCAGTGTTATCATCTGGAAAAGTTAGTGCTCCAACAACCTGCTCTCTGTGTGAAGTCAACCAGTTCTGTTGGGAAAGTAAACAACCCAGGGACTGCTGTATGTATCTCTGCAGCTGCCAAATTGAATGAGTTTATAGGAATCTGAGGAAAGAATAATATTTCAAACCATGTGATTTATTCTTCTCCCTGGACTGGACAAAATCAGGGCCTCGGGGAGTGAGCATGTTTAACTACGGACAATCAAAAAACTCTGGTGGAATGTTAGCGTCAATATCATTATGATACTTTCATATGCACTTAATGCCCATCTAAGAAACTGCTAGAAGCTTACTTTTATTAAGATGTATTTTCACCTGGCTAGTCCTTTATGATGGCAAGTGAATTTCTCACTTAAAGAGAATTTACACAATTCCTCCAACCACCCATTTGAAGTGTATTGTCCAGTGTTATAAAACAAGAAAGCAAACATCCTGTTTCCATATATATGTTGATAGTATGTCTGTATGAATCACATTTTTATGTGTAGTTAAAACTGCTTAATTTGAAAATATCACATACGTGTCCATGACATAATCCTGAAGCAGTTTTTCCAAGGAGAGTTTTGTTCTCTTTGCAGATCATGACTAGGCTTCCAATGATTGGTAGAATCAACACTTTTGCAACAAGAAGACTTTAATTTGACATAAGAAGGAAGAAATGAATGAAAATCTCAGTGAAATTAAGGGAGGAAGAGTTTCCAATATTAGTTTGAGCATATTGTTTTAGACATTAAATATAGTCAGGTTAATTATACTACACCTACTATTACATCTGAGTAGAAACACTGCCAATTGTTAATAGGAAAACCATTGTCTGTCTTTATGGGAGTGATATCTGAATGCATTAAAAGAAGAATTTTTTAAAAGTATGTAAACTTTCCATAAATATTGAAATATGTATGGTGTGATGAGTGCACAAAATAACAAAGATTCGTATTGTTATTGTGTTATGCTAGAAATTTACATTGTAAATATATCTTTAAGTAGACATTTTAAAATGGAAAAATTCAACATTTCACCAATTTTTTAATGCTTTTTAAAATACCAGTCCTGTCTGGAAAAAAATCCAGCCATTGTTAATATAATGAGAACGGTTTGCACAGCATTGATGTGACCTGGCAGCCAAGGAGAGTGGACTGGAATGCGCATGTGTGAACAATGATGACTTCACTGTACTAATCAATGGGGGCAGTGGATGCCATTGAGTGAGCATATGCACTGTGTGACCATCACATTCAAAATGACTGAGCTCGTAGAGCAAAGAATTTGCATCAAATTTTGCATTAAGTTTGAGCATTCCTTGTGGAAACTATTCAGATGTTTCAGAAGGTTTTTAGGGATGATTCAATGAGTGCAACACAAATAAAAGCATGGCACAAATGCTTCAAAGATGGTTGAGAATTTGTTTAAAGTGATCCATGTTCTGGAAGGCCTGAAACAAGGAGAACACCTGAGAATGTTGAATGCCTAAGGGCTGTAATCAACAAAGACCAACAACTGACAGTGCAAAACCTAGAAGCTGATCTAGGGATTCCGAAAACTACTGTGTCCAAGATTATGACACAGGATCTTGGCACGAAACATGTTATGGCAAAATTCATTCTGCAACTTTTGCTACCAGAGCAGAATGAAGATCATACTGCAGTTCCTAATGATGCTGGGAGAACTGTGTGAGGTCCCAAGGTGCCTACCTTGAGGGTGACTGAGGAGTCATTGTCCTTGTTCTTGTTTCTTGTAACTTTTCCTATAAAAGTCTCTTTTTCATAGTGCATGGCTGGATACTTTCTGGACAGACCTCATATTAAAATTCACAGACATAGGAGGTTTCAGAGTAAATGTATTTTTTCAAATATTCTGTGTAGTTAGAATCTATTATCTCTGGTATTAAGGTCATATAATGGGATGTTTTGGATCATGACATGTTAATCTCTATGGTTAATAACACTGTAGATAAAAATCTTGAATTCATATCCTATCCTATTTTCAATGTCTTATTTCTCTATAATCTCTAATTTGAATTGTTATTATTGTCCCCTACCCCATCTCATCTGAAGCGCCATTTTCATCTTTTGATGGAGGGAAGGGAATTGACATGTATAGTTTCATAACGGTCTCTGGGTGTTTTCAGAAGTCTTGTTTTCCTTTCACCTACCTTACTGAGAACTCTAAAAGTGTGGTTCTTAAGCCTGTTTATTTTTCAAAATCGACCAGAAAACTTTAAGATATGTCTATCAGTCTATCAATCGTCTATCTATCTATCTATCTATCTATCTATCTATCTATCTATCTATCTATCATCTATCTATCATCATCTATTTATCTTCTATCTATCCATCCATTTATCATTCTCTATCTCTATCTCTATTGAACAGATTCCCAGGATACTGCAAATTCTGAACTAGTGGTTCTGTATGGCACCAGAGCACTCATAGTTTTAATAAACTTTACAAGTAAATCTCATGTACAAACTCACTTTAGAAAAAGAGGCAGATTTTTAAAACCACACCTTTAGCAACAATGATCAGAGTTTCCAAACACTGTCCTTTCCCTTGTGGAGAGAAGTCTTAAGTAATAGCTGCATATAACTAGCAAAAACTAAATTGAGTGATTGTATACTATTCATGAACTGATGGTTTTAAGACTTGTGTATGAACTGTTTTTTTTTTTATGTCAAATTCTGTGTAATGTTTAAATGACTAGAACTACTCCTATGTGGACTATACAGTATTTTTGACATGCGCATATTTTTGTAACTTGAAAAAAAAAAGAAATTTGTTTTGACAAAAGATAAAAGAAAAAGAGGTGGAAATTAAGCACCAACCAATCCTGGCATTTATTGATCTTACAGCTATTTTTATTGATGACCATTTCATCTAGCGAAAATTATGGTGTGCTTCCATAATTTGTATAAGCTATGCTGATATTGTCACCCCCTTAGTCAATGTTTTTAATTATTTTGTTGTGACTAACTTTATGAGAATAACAACAAGGAGCTTTTCCTCAGAAAGATATATACAAATTCACATACAAAATTTGCAAGGGTTTTCTAGGATTTTACTGACTCCCCAGAATGACCCTGATAAAATAATGTTTCTTTTTATACTCTAGGTTACATATTTGGCCTTCCCAGAATTTCTTCTGACTTACACTTTTGCAATTTGTATTGTATTTGGTATGTGTTAGTTGTTATATTATCATTGTTATTATTTATTGTAAAATCCCTTATATAAAGACCTTAGTTAAAAATATTTTTAGATCTAAGTATCAGAAAAAAGGCTTTGTTTCTCCTGAAAAAAATAAATCATATGCATTTGTAGAAAGAATGTTAAAGTGCAACTATTTTATTCTCAGTTTCAAGTAAAGCCCCAAAGCAATATATGTTATACTCTAAACTGAAGTACAAGACCACTCTGAATGACTTGCAAAATAATTTGTAGACAAACTGTTTTGCAACTCTTAACTACCTCATTACAGCAAGGATATAAAGAGGTTGGGAAGTAGAATGATGTTAAATAATTCTTTGGAGAGAGAGTTGGCTGTGTGAGACTCCATCCCATAGTGGGTTTCTCCCTTCTTCTTGATTCAAACAGGAAAACTTTGAGGGGTATTCTTGGAGAAATTATTATGCTTCCCCTGAAATGTGAAGTCAAAAATGAACTGCTGTCCTACCGAGCCTAGGATTCTCAAGGATAATAGACTGGAAGGCTAATGGTTCTCACAGTAGAAAAACAGAGACATGGCCACGGTAGGCCAGATGTTGTTAGAGCAAAGTATCTATGAAGGTTTCCTATGGACCAGCCATGGACCACGTACAATAGAGAGCTGGTATGGGGCTCTTAGAGACTCCCCAGGAAGACCGCCTAGAAGGCAGAGGGCAAGGTTTCCCAGATATCTCTGAAATGGAAGAATAAAGATACTGAGTATAACATATCTGTCTTTTCCCCAGTGATGTAAGGTTTCTGAGAACCCACAGACTGTCTCACAAGAAAATGCACCATTTTGAAATACCTGTGAGGCTCAGAAAGTGTGACACAGATTTACACTTGTAGTTAAGCGGGAGACCCTCCTTCCAACTCTCCGCTTCTCCAGCATCTCTACCTACCTCACGGATCCTGGAGCCAGGCTCCCTTCTGATATTTGAGAGACTCAAACAACATCATATGTCTAAAAAGTCAGCTATGAATTAAGGGAACAAACTCTTAAATAAAATATGTTCTGTTTACCTACCTGACAAATATAACTTCCTAAATATCTAAGACATTGGAGTTGAATTTCGAATTCTTGACAGCCTTTTAGTCCACTGTAGGGTTAGCAGTGTATAAAGAGCCTCCTGTTGGCCTCCTGACTTATTGGGAGAGCCTGCAGCCTGCCTCCCTTTTTGTTTCTGCCCCAGCCCCTTTCAGCACCATAAGGTATCTCACGGATACACATACAAATCCTCCAGACCAAACATCCCCATTTCAGTCACATAGCTGGCTCTGCCCGCCCTTAAATCCAAGGAGTGCTTAGGCCAGCAGAGCAGCCCTCCCTCAAGAGAGTGAACCCTAGAGAAGAGCCCTTCTCTGGCCATGGAATCAGTCTTGACATCATTTGGGCAAAGGACGACACAGTCCTTGATACGTCAAGCATAGTGAGGCTAGAGGATGCTGGTTCTGAAAAAGATAATCTCTCTGTTCCACGTAGCAGGGCGAGACTAGAAGAGAGCCAGCCCGGGCTCTCTAAAGCACAGGATTCAGAGTAAGAGCCCTTGTTCCAGAGTAAGACTGTCTGGAAGAGTCAATGACCAGTATTAGTGTGATAAAGAGGAGAAAACCCACGCAACACGAAGAAAGAGAGCAGGAGCCAACCACGCCCTCTTTCCTGTGGCATGGAGCTGGCCAATGGCTTGTGCAAACTGGTGAGGGGAGTAGCTAGAAATTTGAGAAAGTTTTACTTATTGATTCCTTTAGGCATTTAAATTGCTAAGTTAGGCATCTAAATGAATGACTGAGGTAACTTTTATCAGCTGGTAGCGATTCAAAATTGTTGAAACTTGTTCCACATTTCATTCAAGGGGAGAGAAAGAAATTGCCATAGAGAAAAACACATGTTGCCTATAGGTTCAGAAGTGAACTGATAAGTCCAGTTTATTCAATATATTTGTTACATCTTTGCTCCTATAAACAATGGGAAATTTTTAGTTAATCATCCTTTGATTTGCTTTTGGGAATTTCAGAGCCAATTATGTATATTAGTTTATTTATTATACAGGCTCTTATGGGATGTGTGCCTACATATGACCCTTTTTTTCTGGTTTTATCTCATGTTTCTATTTATACTGTCTTAATTTTAAGGTTGATAATGTTTCTATTTTATTGTATATACTGTATTTTTTAAGCTGACCAAAATAGTTTGGGTATATCTATCTATATCTATCTATCTATCTATCTATCTATCTATCTATATCTATCTATCTATCTATCTATCTATCTATCTATCTATCTATCTCTCTATCTATCTATATGTTGTTTTTCTGAATATGGGAAAGGAGAGAAAAACACCACCAGAACAAACTGGAATTAGGGAAACTTGAGGACCACCAGCATTGTGTAAAGCATCATGCATATTCAGGCCTCATTAGACTGATGATACCAGCTAACTAGACACACTTTCACTACCAGGTTGAGTGTAGCAGGTAAACTATAAATCATAGCATATTTATTTATTCACTTAGAAAATACTGTTGAGTGCTTATTCCCTGTCAGCACAGCATGTAGACAAAACACAGCTGGTCTCTCCAGTATTCAATGGGAAAGATAGTGACAACGCCAACTTCACAGGCTTATGACCTATATACCTGCCCAGGGCCCATGTTCATAAAGACCTCACACTTAGTTTAATGTTCTCGTGTTTCTGCCTTGAAATCCTAATCATTTTTGAACAAAAGGAATTAAAACTTCCCCCACAATCTGTGTTGCTGACTCTGGAGAGTGGACTACACGTTCAAAATCTTTGCCTCTCTACAGATTCCCTCAGACCCTCTCATGTCTCATCTGGATCTGGCACTCACATTTTTCACGCCTGTGAGTGGATTCGAGCTTCTTTGTTAAGACACAATGCTGGCCCATTATCTTGTCCCTAACGGAAATAAAAAAAGAACAGTTTGAAAACGTACACAAACCCTCTCCTGTGTCAGCAAGACTCCAGAGTGACTTATTTAAATGATTAGTTTGTAATGTGTTTCTGTTTGAGGAGAAAAAACCTCATAAGAAAAAGAATTGTGCAAACTGAAGAAACTGTGAAGTCTGTTCTTCATAATCTGCAGAGATGGCACCATGCATTCTTCTTACCCTTTTTGACTACTGCTGTGTCTTGCTCCCTAGCTATATCCTTGAGCACAGAAAATTAAAACCTTAGGGGACATGGAATTCTTCTTCATAATTCTCTGCTATTCCGTTATTTTTGTTTTATTTTGTTTTTACTTTTTTTAAATTTTTTATTTATTTATTTTTTGCTGTTTTTTTCTCTAACATGTACAGGGCACCTACAAGAACTTTAGTCTTTTTACTATCTGTGTAGTTCTTCCTTGCTGGGCCCGGAATTGATCCTTACATTTTCAGTATTTTCTGTAGGCAGAACCTATAACCTAGAAACTATTTACTCAGTGATTGAAATAACCTTCCCATGTTTGGGACTCAGATGAGAGCTTGACATGTGCTATATTATGGAATTAGATAGGAATCATTTCATCCCACTCTGTAAGCTTTTGTAAAATTCAGAAAGCTCTGTTTAGTTTCTTGTAACGTTCTCTTTTATGTCTTTGCAATGGGTATTTTCTTAGCAATGCAATTCTAGTCCATCGGGACCCATTAGAAGCAGGACTGATGGGAAGAAGAAGTCAAACTGTATTACAGGCTTAAAAAGGCCTGCGTCAGCCCTTCGGGGAGGTGTGGAGAGCGCCTCCTGCCTGGTTGAAATATCCTCCTTTCACTCAGTCCCTGGATGAAGGTTGCTTTGAGAAGGGCTAAATCTTAAGCAAAGTGGTCTTTGCAGCTGAGGCTGACCCTGAAAGAGTGGAAAACTGAACACTATCTCCTGTCTGCTCTCCTAGCAGTCTGCAAGTTCTCAAGGACATCAAGTTCTTTTAAAAAATGAGATCTGGGTGGCCCATCTTTATGTTTACCATAGATATTCATGATAACACCTCCTGATCTCACTTCTTACATTCAAAATTCTAAATAATTAGATTATGAAAAAAATATAATTGTATAGTGAAGTGAGGTGTTCGAAACAGGTGCTCCATCATGAAAATTAGAGCAGCAATTATATTCTGTAAAGCACTGTGGAAAAGGTTTCACATTATATTTCCTTACTCTAATTACAGGTCTTCTCAGCATCATATTGTCTGTTTACCAATAATGTGAAGGAAGTCTCTGTGAATATATTATTATTGTATCACCTACTATGTTGTTGCTCATGATACTGGATGGGTTCTGCTAGATCTTATAGGCCCTAGACAATCATTTTTGTTTCAAAATAGAACCATTGGTAGCTTTGTTAGTAACAAAGAGACATAATATTTGATCATCAATTTTATTATTGTTTATATTCTATTATTCTAGTCTATTATTTTTCTTATCATCAAAAGGGTATTGTTTGCTATGTTCAATAATTAAGATTTAAAATTGTTTGTTTGAGCACTTTCTATACAAAGCCTCAAAACTCTTTAATATAATTGACTACTTTCTTTCACAACTATATCCCCAGCACATAGAAAAGTTCCCAGCACAAGTTTGTAGGTAAATACACATTTGTTAAGTGACAAAAAAAAATTGAATAAGTAAATGAATGAGTTGGTAACACCTGGGACATTCTTGAATAAGGGTGTGAATCAACAATACAAAACTGAACATTTAAAAAGCCTCAAATTCTTCAGTTCTCTAAACAAAAAAGATGATAAATGGAATTCACACAGTGTAATATGAATGAAAAAAAAAAACAATGTGTGTGCTGGGAGATGTTAATCCTATGCTAAATATGATTTATCAACATGCCATAAAATTCCCCCCCCTCCAAAAAAAGATAATGGTAGCACCATATTTCTCTTCATGAGTTTGATCATATCTCAGGTCAGTGTGCTTTAGGCTTAGACAAATAGGAATCAGTTTTGATGATAGGGGAGCAATAGAGCAAGGAGAGGTATGTAAAAATATATTTCATCTGGAATACTGTCTTAAAAAAAAACCTTATATATTGGCTATACAATTATAAGAACAGTCCAAAGGAATACAAGATTTTGACAAAATTCAGGTAGAATATTATACATAACTTTTCATCCTATAGCCAATTAAAATATAAAACCGCAAAAGTGGATGATGGTACGAGAGTGTTCAATAAACTATGATGAGATGCATCCACTAAAACTAAGTCTAAAAATGTTATACAGATTTTTGGGAAAACTCATGACATATTTCAGCGAAAAGTAATCTGGATGAAAACTGTTATTAACAATATAAGTTCAAAATATGCATCTCTCTTTCTCTCCATAACCAGATGGAACTGCAGCCAAAATATTAGAAATAGTATTAGTTTTCTTTCCCTTTCAGTTATGTTTTCCACAATAATAACTTTTTTATAATTAAGAAAAGAAAGCTTATGTATAAGTAAATTAATTGTATCTTTTTTTCCTCTTCCTTAATGACAAAACTAAAATGTATAACTTATTTCCTAACAAAGAAAAGGAAAATACACTGGGGGATTAAACATTATGTACTAATTCGATGATTTTGTTTTCTGCTCTGAATTTCCTAAATAATATTATCGATTAGAACATGTCTACTTTTGAAAATTAATTGAGCTTGCTTTAAAAATATGCAGGAAGACTAAGGCCAAAATCATACAATAGAGGACAAAGGGGGGAAAAAGCAATAAATAAAAGGGGTGAGAAAATAAAAACTTGAAAGAAAATCTTATCGGGCAAAATGCAGAAGTTGAACCCAAATGCCAATGTAAGCTTCCTGATAGCTTGTGTGAAAAAGACAACACATTACTCTAATTAATTTACCACTTGCATAGTACTAGTTTAACAGGAGGGACAGGGCACATACTTTGAAATGTTTTTCATAATAACTAATTAACTCATGTACTTCACAAAAGTTCATTGACCATATACTGCATGTAAGGAATGAAAGCAATGTTTTAGGCAGGGGAAAAAAATGAGAATGCAATTGCAAGTGAAGGTGGGGTTATAGTAGATAAAGGGGAAAATCCAGGGCTACAACCCACATCGACTTTGTCTCTGAGGTGCTGGCCTTTGTTACAACAGTGTACATGGTTATAAGATTTATGTCATGTTATAAGGTCCTTGAAGGCTGCTTGATATATGCTCCTTGATTATGAAGCTATATTGATGATATATGTAGTTATTATAAGTATTATCTATTTAATGTCTGTCTTCCTCACTTTCTAATGTTCTGCAGTCTCTCCCTTTTCAACCTAAAGTCAGGAGTTACATATTTGCTCACTCTTTCTCCATAGAGCATAGATAGCAATGTATTCCACAATAAGACTCAATAAATATTCCTTTAGGTATTGATGAATTGATTGAATGAATGACTACAATCTTCTCTCTCTAAGGCTCATATTTCAGCATGACATTATTAATTTATGGTTATAACTGCTGTTTCCTTTTAATAACATTTGATTTCCCTAACCACTGTCAGTTGGATTCTAACACCCAGAGGCCTTTTGCAGGTTACTTTCTACTGGCTGCTCAAATTTAAAATTTGTATAGGCCATCTATCTCTCTGTTAGTGCAGATTTGAAATGAGGGTTGTATATTTTCATAAGAAACCCTCCCTTACAACATCTTCCATTTTCACTCTACAGACCAAATTCTTCATTGATTCCCATGGTCTCCAGATCTATGTAAATGATAGACAAGTGTTAAAATGTCTGCATAAAATGTAAAAGATATTATACCTCAACGTGCATTTGTAGTTTTCAAATATTTCTTTTTAGCATAGATTTTCATCACAGGAAACCTGATGGGAATTCTTTAGAGCTTTAAAAGCTTCTCTCATCGAAAGAGTGTAAGAAGACATGATTAAGAAAAAAAGAGAAAGAAAATGTATTGACACAGACAACAGTGTGGGCATTGCCAGGGGTGGGGAGTTTGGGGAAGGGGGGTGGAGAAGTTGAAGGAGGGTATGGGAGGATAAATGATGATGGAAGGAGACTTGATTTGGGGTGGTGAACACAAAATGCAGTGTACAGATGATGCATTGTGAAGTGTGCACCTGAAACCTGTATAAATTTGTTAACCAGTGTCACCCTAATAATTTTTTTTAATGGGAAAAATTATTCCTTTTTCTCATCTCCTATTTTATTCTTCTCTTCTCACCATTTGGTGGTCTCTGGTGTATATCCTTGGAAATTTATGGATTCTAAGAGTTAGAACACTGCAATAGAATATAAGTTTTGATAGTTAATACAATGTGTTTCTTTTAATAAGAAAGTTGGACCAATATACCTGGCATCACAATAATGTTAAAAATCCGTCCCATTAAAACTCAGCAGGTTATAACTCAACTACTGTTGTATTTACAGATGTTTGCAAATAACTCATTTTAGACATTAAAGAGAAGCAGTTTGCCTCAGCACATTAAGCAATTGGATGACATTCTTGAACCCAGTGTTTTCAAGTTGTCCTTTAGCTGCTGTGTCTGACAGTGGGAAAGTCACTGTTTCTCTTCACCTTGGCTTCCACATCAATAAAGTAGCACACGATTATACTGACTCACCTCATTCTCATTGAGTGTTTAGTACCTAGCACTGATAATTTACTCTTCCATTTAAGTATCTAATAAAAAAGGTTGAGAGCAGGTAAAAGTGGGTATATTTGTAGCTAAATAATAATGTGAAGGAAACTTATATGCTGAAAGGCTTCATGTATGTTCTAAGAAAAGACATTGGCTAACTTTGGCAAGATTTCACAATAAAAATGGTTTTCAATGAAGATGAACAAAGTGTTGTGAAATCATTTTAATTTTACTGTAATCGGGGAGAGGGCAAGCATGAGGGTTGGGGCAGGATGTGTGAGCAGCAGCTGGGATGTGTGTTATGATTCTAATAAGGCAAACATGTACTGCTTATGACCTTGAAAAGAAAGAGGAAGCTTTTGGTTTGCTGAAAGTTTAGCAAACGCATCTTTCTAGTTATCTCTGCCTACTGGAATATGAAAGCTAATAAAAAAATTCTATCATTGTAAATTTGATATTAGGATGTTGCTTTTGAGTGCTAGTACATTGAATCCCTTAATTCTCTGCTTGAGACTGAATAGCTATCCCAGCTTTAACAGATATTTAAAAATAAAAATCTTAACAAAAATAATCATTTTTTAATCTTGTATTCAAGGTAATCATATTGCATACCCTAGCAATAGTTCAGTGCTTTGCTCTTAGTCATGTGTAGAACAATCTTAAATTAATAGCAGAGTTATCTCAGAGAAGAACTTGAACTTCATGAAAGGTCACTTCCTTTAGTTCACAATGTTTTTCCTACATTTCAATTGCTTTGCATTTTTATCAATTCTCCCTTTGAGTGGATCAAATCATTTCACCAAATAATCTTGCCAGATGAGGTAAGTACACCATCTTTGGGAAATTCATTAAAATAAAGGCCACTAGGCCACCATTGGCTTGGTTGAAGTACTATTCATGCAGGCTCAAGGAGTTAATGTGCTTACAAAAGTGCTCACAAAATAATTTATTTCCCCTGAAAATTCCCCAAAACTTATTAATTTCTTGCACAACATTGCAAAGCCAGTATATTAAAAAGATTTGAGTTCTGATTCATAGGATAAATTACAGATTGTTCAAGGTGACCGTTTATTACATTAAGGTCTAGGTCTGGGAAGAAGTTGATTGGAAAAGAGGAAAATACAAATATCTCAAAAGTAGCAGAGATGGATTAAAGTCTCGACCTTGATCAAGTTGTCATTCTGCATATGTTGACCATTATGTGCTAAGATGAGGATGCGAAAGTGACCAAGACAGAGTTCTTGTCTTGAAATAGTCCATAAGCAAGTGAAAAAGACATTTTAATCTTGGGCAAATAGCTCAATTTTCTTCTTCATAAAGCAGAGACAACACTATATACCTTACAACTCACTATAATGCAATACAAAGAATGCAGGTGCTAGCTAGAATCACATAGTCCTGAACTTGAATCCAGAGTATATCCATATCTTGACCCAATGTGACCATGGGCAAATTACTTAACTCATCGAAGCATGAGTTCCCTTGCCTTTAAAAATTTGTTATAGCATTGTTTAGCTGAAATAGTTATATTTGATATGCTAATACACTAAGCATTTAACACTGTGCCTGGAACAAAGGAAACTGCGTAATCATACACACAGACACTTATACTTAAGTACACACTGACTATACACACACACACACACACACACACACAAACTTTATAAATATATATACTTAATTCTTTAAGTCATGATGAAATATTATTATTCCCTTTGTATTTATTGATGGTAATCATATGAATATACTTATAGAAGACATTTTGAAAAATAATTTTATACAAAATGAAACTTTCATAATATGGATGGAAAAAGTATAATATCCAAAGGACACCGTTACTTCTGTTGTGTACTTCAGTTTTTTCTAAAACTTTATGAACTGGAGGAGAAAGCAAAGATCGCCTGTCATTTCTCTACTAAGGCTCACATATAAGATTCAATCCTGTAAGGGATAAGAGAATTACAGTTATTTTCCCTTAAAAGAAATCAGAGCTGTTTGCTAATAAATGCTCATCTGACAATCAGATGAAAAGGAAATACTTCTTATGGCAGATAAAACCTAAGATGCTCCAGATAAGCCCCAATTTCCCAGCACTTTGTGTTTGCACCTATCTATTCTCTCCCCTTGAGTATAGACAGGAACTGCGGCTTGCTTCTAGCTGAGAGGTCATGGCAAAGGTGAAGGAATTTTGCAGACGTATTTAGGTCCTGAATGAGTTGATTTTGAATTAATCAAAAGGGAGATTATCTTGGGTGAGCATGACTCAATCAGTTGAAAGCTCTCAAAAATGGAACTGGAAGCTGACTGAAGTCAGAGAAGACTCTCTCTATTGCTGGGCTTGAGAGAGTAAACCACCATGTTGTCAGACGCTCTAGGAGAGGGTCATGAGACAATGAACTGTGGGTAGCTTCTAGGATCAGAGAGCAGGAGAGCAGTCCAGTCAACAGCCAGGAAAAAAAAAAAAAAACACCTCATAGATATAGATAACAATATGATGATTACCAAAGGGAATACAGGGTGGGAGGAGGTAAAAGAAGATATGGGGGAATAAATGGTGATGAAAGGAGGCTGGACGTGGGGTAATGAACACATGATACAATATACAGATGATGTGTTACAGAATTGCACTTTAAACCTATGTAATTTTATTAACCAATGTCACCCCAATAAATTTAATAAAAAAGGAAAAAAATTTAAAAATCTAACAAAAAAATAGAGAACCACAGTCACTAGTTCTAAAAGCACAAGGGAATGAATCATAACAGTGACAATAACTGAAAGGAGGTTAGAAGTTTACCTTTCCCCAGCTGAGTCTCTGATGAGGCTTCTAGATTGCAGCCTGACAAGACCCTGATTCAGGGAACCAAGCTAAGCTGCGCCTAGAACTTTTATCTACAGAAAGTATGAGATAATAAATCTATCTGTGGTAGATTACAGAAGAAAGGGAGTTTAAGAGTCCTGAGGTCTAATTCTTTCTTTCGTTGAGGAGAACACTAAGGGCAAGCCTGGTAAATGACTTTTCTAGCAAGGTATCATTAGATCTGGGAATGGAACAAAGTATTCTTTATTCTCAGTTCATTACTCATTTGGTGGGTTTTGGTTTGAAACTTTTTATTTTGTTAATTTTTAAAATTATTTTATCTTTTAGCCTTTAATTTTTTTTTCATTGTTTTTCTTGTTGTTCAAGTACCCTTTTCTCTATTTTACCACCACCACTTTCTCCTGCCCCACCCACCCCCACCTCCCACTCTCAATCTGTCCCACCTTTGGCTTTGTCCCTGGGTCCTTTATACAAGTTCCATGAAGACCCTTCCCCTCCTTTTCACCCTGTAATCCTCCTACTCCCTTCCCTCTGGTTACTGTCCATTTGTTCTTTATTTCGATGTTGCTGGTTATATTTTCCTTGCTTGTTTGTTTTGTTGATTAAGTTCCACTTACAGGTGAAATCATATGGTACTTGTCTTTCACCGCCTGGCTTATTTCACTTAGCATAATGCTCTCCAGTTCCATCCATGCTGTTGCAAAGGTAGTAGCTCACTCTTTCTTCCTGCTGCGCAGTATTCCATTGTGTAAATGCACTACAGTTTTTTGATCCACTCATTTACTGTTGGGCACCTATGTTGCTTCCTACGTTTGGCTATTGTAAATTGTGCTGCTATGAATATTGGAGTGCACAGGTTCTTTTGTATTGGTGTTTCAGGATTCTTAGGGTATAATCCCAGCAGTGGAATCACTAGGTCAAAACGCAGTTCCATTTTTAGTTTTTTGAGGAAATTCCAAACTGTTTTCCACAGTGGTTGCACCAGTCTGCATTCTCACCAACAGTGTACTAGGGTTCCCTTTTCTCCACTGCCTCACCAGCATTTGTTTGTTGATTTGTTTATGATGGCTATTCTGACTGTTGCGAAGTGGTATCTCATTGTGGTTTTAATCTGCAATTATCCAATGGCTAGTGATGCTGAGCATTCTTTCATATGTCTCTGGGCCCTCTCTATGTCCTACTTGGAAAAGTGTCTGTACATGTCATTTGCCCATTTTTTAATTGGATTATTTGTCTTCCTGGAGTGGAGTCAAGTGAGTTATTTATATATTTTGGGATCAAACCCTTGTCCAAGGTATCACTGGCAAATATATTTTCCCATATGGTTGGTTCCCTTTTCATTTTACTGATGTTTTCTTTAGCCACGCAAAAGCTCCTTATTTTGATGAACTCCCATTTGTTTTTTCTTTCCTTTATGTCGCTTGCTTTATGGGACATATTGGTGAAAGTATTGCTGCATGGAATATCTGAGATTTTCCTGCTATTCGGTCTCCATGAGTTTCAATGTTTTGAGTTATCTCCTTGTTGTTTTCTAGTTTCAAGCCCTCATGGTCTGAGAAAATACCTGTTATGATTTCAATTTTCTTGAATTTGTAGAGGCTTGTTTTGTGTCCTATCATGTGGTTTACCTTTGACAAAGTTCCATGTGCATTTGAAAAGGATGTGTATTTTGCTTCTTTGGGATGAACGGTTCTACATATATTAGTTAAGTACATTTGATCTAATGTGTCATCCAGTTCCACAATATTCTTGTGGATCTTTTGTTTGGAAGATCTATCCATTGTTGACTGTGGGGTGTTATAAATCCCCTACTATAAGTATATTGCTGTCTATATCTTTCTTGAAGTCCTCCAGGATTTTCCTTATATACTTGGGTGCTCCCATTTTGGGTGCATATAGGTTTACAGTGTTTATGTCTTCTTGATGGATTCTTCCTTTGAGTATTATGAAGTATCCTTCTAGGTCTCTTTATGGTCTTTGTTTTAAAGTCTATTTTGTCTGATATAAGTACTGCTACCCTAGCTTTTTTCCCTTGTCCTTTTGTTTGGAATATTTTTTTTCTAACCCTTTACTTTCAGTCTGTGTAGTTCTTTTGTTCTGAGGTGGGTCTCTTGTAAACAGCATATGGGTGGGTCATGTTTTCTTATCCATTCAGCTACCCTGTCTTTTGATTGGAGCATTTAAATTTAAGGTTATTATTGATAGGTACCTATACCTGTGTACCCTTTGTATCTGTGTTCCTCTCTCTCTCTCACACTCTTTTTTTCTTCGTCTTCTGAAAGCAGTCCCTTTAGCATAACTTGCAATGCTGGTTTGTTGAAGATGTATTCTTTTAGCCTTCTTTTGTCTGGGAAACTCCTTATTTCTCCTTCTATTTTAACTGAGAGCCTTGCTGGGTAGAGTAGTCTTGGTTGCAGGTCTTTGCTTTTCATTACTTGAAATATTTCTTGCCATTCCCTTCTGGCTTTAGTGTTTCTATTGAGAAGTCAGTTGTTAGCCTTATCAGGGTTCCCTTGTATGTTTCTTTCTTTTTCTCCCTTGCTGCCTTTAAGATTCTCTATGTCTTTGAAATTTGCCATTTTAATTATGATGGGTCTTGGAGTTGGCCCCTTTGCATTCCTATTGATTGGGACCCTCTGTGCTTCCTGGACTTGTGTGGCTTTTTCTCTCATCAAATTTGGGAAGTTTTCCCTCATGACTTTTTCAAACAGGCATTCTATCCCTTGCTCCTCTTCTTCCCTTTCTGGTATCCCTATTATACAGATATTATTAGATTCAGATTTCATATTGTCCTGCATTTCCCTTAACCCCTCTTCATTCTTTTTGAGTCTTTTTTCATTTTCTTGCTCTTTCTAGGAGCTTTTTTCTACCTTGTCCTCCGGCTTGCTGTTTTGATCCTCTGCTTCATCTAGCTTGCTTTTGATTACTTCTACTGTGTTCTTCAATTCAGAAATTGTAGTCTTCATTTCCTCTTGGCTTTTGTTGATAGTTTCTTTGTCCTTTTTCATGTTAATATAGTTTGCAGTAAGTTCCTTATAGCTTCCCTGTAGTTTTTGGTAATTCTCACTGAGTTCATTGAACTTCCTTCTAACCAGTGTTTTGAACTCAATATCTGATAGTTTACTTGCCTCTATTTCATTTATCACTCTTTCTGAGTATTCTTCCTTTCCTTTCATTTGAGGGCTGTTTCATTTTCCTCCCATTATTTGTGAGACTCCTTTTTTTTTTTTTGCTTCTGCTTCTTAAATTGATCTGTTTTGACTCTGTGAACTTCTATGGCAGGAGACCTGTGAGATTCATTGGTTCAGTCTCCCTGATCTCCTGCACTTGATGTTCTTTGGATGCCTTTTATGCTGTTTATGTTGGTTCTCTGGAAGTAATTGTGTTTTGGTTGTTGTTTGGTAGTTCTTTTCTGGGTCCTTCCCTCCAACTGGTTGACTGAGGGTCAGTCTGCTCACCACGTCTTGTGTGTTGTTGTGTAGGTGCTGCCAGAACAAAACCACAAAGCCCAGGAAACAAACCCACATCTGCAAAATTAACTCCCCCTAGCAATCCCACTATCAACAGCAAATGAACCAGTATTAATTAGGCTGTAAAGAGATTAAGACTGCTATAAGAAAGGAGAGAAATAAGCTGTAGTATAAAATCTAGTGACTTAATATACACAAACTTGATGGACAAGAAATGAATGTTAAAAACTATGTAGTAAAGAAAATATCACAAATTATGGAGAAGAGCACATTGCATTTCGTCTCGGTAGCCGCTCGTATTTACCACTGTTTTTTCCTTCTGGATCCATCTCTGGTAATGTCAAATATTAATCCCATCTGACCGTAGGTAGTCTGTTCTAGACTTCCAGGGATCTACTGTCTGTGACTGTCTCCTTCAGTTGTTAATCTAGTCACTCTGCACTCAGCAGTCAGGCTTCAGTACCATCAGGTGGGGTAGAATCCCTCCTGGGGGCGGGGTTATTGTTTCCCCTCAGGCTGCTGCTGCTCGGAGGGGAGTGGTCTGCCTGAGCAAGAAGGCTGCTGCCGAATAGGGGATGACTCAGCTTTGGGATCCTGGTGACTATTCTCTCAGTTCTCTCCCCAAAACCTCTGTCCCCAGGTGTCTCTAGCCCACTTTGCTCCCATCTTTGTCAGAACCCAGGGTAAGTGGCTGCAAATGCAAATTTGTGCATTGGCCCTTTAAACGGCTCTTTGCGTCTCCAGCTGCCTGTCCTGGCAGAGAGCAGCCCTGCCGCTTTTCGCTTTTTGCAGCTGGCTGTTATCTGTGTAATTTGTGGGCTCTGGTGCTGTAGGCTGGGGATTCCTGCTTACATTTTAGACCCTACTCTTCTCAGGCAGATCCAACTGGCCGCATAAATATCCCTCTGGCGCTGCTGCCTGTGGGTGCTCAGCCAACCTTCTCATGTCTCCACCCTACTCCTTGCCAGTCAGATTGTGCTGAAACTGATTCTTCCGTCTGTCCAACGTTATAAGGCTTCTCTCTCTTTAGTGTTCAGTTGTTTGTTCTGGGTGATTTCCCCACAGTTTAGACATAATTCCAGATTGGTCCTGGGAGGAGGTCAGTGTGACTTCCATTCCATCCTCTGCTATCTTGTCGATTCTTGTTTTGAAGCTTTTTAAAGAGACATAAAGCTGTAAACTGAGATAGATATATATATACGCACACACGCACGTATGTATATTCATACCCACACATATATAAAATACTTTGGACTAGGTAATGTTAAAGCACCTTTTAAATTAAATGTATATTATATATTTAGTTAGATATTAATTTATATAAGAAATTATCATAAAATATATTATTATTATATAACTATGTATTTAACCCAAAAAACCACTTCCTGAGACTGACATGCTGCCTACTGTGCTAAGAGAGCAACTTGCCAAAGGCACTTTAACCATCATCCTATATGGTAGTCCAATGTTCTGGTTTTATAGATTGGGAAAACTGACAGCCTAATAATGGGTTATACAACAAAGCCTATGTCCGCAGACCTACGACAAAGAATTCTGCATATTGAGTCACAAGTAGCTTGTTTGAACTGATGTTTCATTTTTCCATTTTATCTTTTTCTGGTATTTATGACCACGCGAATATTCACAAGAATTTCCACATTACAGACTCCTCTGTGGTATTCCTGGTATCTCCTGCTCCATTGATGAAACTCCTGCAGTAGGATATTATCCTTCAGCTCATGAATCTTTTCCCTCACCTCACGAATCAGAACTTACCTGCCCCTTATCCTAGTCCTTCTGAACCTTTTGTCAAGTCATTGTTTTCTAATCTCTAAAGTGCTAAAGGATTGCTATTATCCCTCCCAGAGATATATCCATTTTAAAAGCAATCCTGAATACACCATTTCTCAATTTCCTGAAATAATTTTCAACATTAGAATTTCCACATTGTGGAGAAGATGTTTCTGGAGACTGTATTAGAAAGTAGCTTTTGGGCAATACCATAAAATCATTTAGAAGTTTAGACAGATCTAGTTTCTAGGAAGTTACTCCAAAAGGTAAACCATAAGTAACCTGGGTACGTGGTAATAACACACTTGTCAAAAAACAATGCCTTATATAAGTCATAAGCACAGATAATTTCTGGACCTTTCTATTTTCAATGCGGAACCTGAACTGAATCTAAAGTGCTTAGCCTGGCTAGGAAAAATCCCAGGACACATGTTGTTTAAAGTGTTTTGTGTGTCCCCCACTATTTTTAATGATATTTTTTCCTTAGCTGAACATCCCAGAGGCTGAGCAAATGCAACCCAAATCCTGCGGTTCTTTTTAAAGTCAGCTCTTTCTCTGTTTCTTCCAACCCCCCACTTAGTTGCCATGTTCAACAACACTTCAAAGGTGTGGCTGGCTTCATTTCTGGGCTTAGATTCTGTTTAAAGAAGAAGCTAAATTAGAATCAGTTTATCACCCTCGGCTAGGATTTTTAAAAGAATTTAAAACCGGAGAGGAACCCCAGTCACATCTAAAATGATACCAAGTGTGTCAGCCGGGTGCTTGCTGTTCAAAAGAAGCTGTAGCCCTGGAAAAATCTCACTTGTCACTGCTAGCACAGCATCTTGAGCCTTCGAATGCACAGTTTCATGGATACCCAGGGCACTTTCAGTATTTTCATTTTATTTTTCTTTAAGGGAAAGAAATTAGGCTTATTGTTACATATTTTTTTTTTGTTGCATGATGATACTTGCATTAAAATCAAAGCCAAGAGAAATGAGTACGGGGTTATACAAGATGACAAAAGATCCTAAAATTAATCTTTCCTAATTTACTAGAAATTGGGTCAGCAGAGGTAGTACTGACAGCATAAACCGTAACCATCAAATAGTCTTATGGGACAGAGAAAGCACAAACCACCACAGAGCTCCTTCACCTAACTGGCTGTGATGTGGAGGCTGCAGTCGGTTGAAAGCAGAGCCATTGTTTTGAAAAAGCAGATGCCCTTTTCTGTGTCTTCTTATTATATCTCTGGTTTCAAGCTTTGACTAACATAAATCTTACACTTAACAAAGTATTTATATGCCCTATAATCAGTGGCTTGAATGCAGTATTTTATTCTCTCGAAGTATTATATATTTTGAAAGACTTTTCATTTCAGATGAATGTTGAATGATGGACAGGTGTTCTCCACAGGTTAGGATTGGAAAATCCCGTGGAAAGACAGTAGCATGAACAAAAGCACAGTGAGATGAAATAATGTGTTATTTTTATGGGACTGCATGCACTTTAGAGTGTGTGGCAGGTAGGCTGGAGGCAGAGGTGGCCCACTAGAAAAGCAAGGCTAAGGAACAAGGAGAATGATCTTATTATACTGCTCAGTTTAGGTTGGCTGACAGAGTGTAGGAAGCGACTACAAGTAAGGGCGGCATATAGAAAAGAGGGACTCAAGGACCATGAAGGTAGTTAAAGAATTCAGTAGCCTGGGAGAAAATGTAGCTAGGAAGATAGTAGATGCACAAACCAGGAGAGACTTGAAGATGAACCAGTTGAAGAGATGATCAAAGAATATAATAATACAACAGATAACAATGTCAGTATTTGGGGATAAGAGAAATTGAAACAAAGTGAAGTACTGAATAGATAGTCTGGCATTTGAATCCAAAAAGTTGATGACTGCATCAGAGTGACCCATTTATTTAGAACGTAATACAATGAAGATCGTAAAGTTCCTCAAATATACATTTGTTGGACAATAAGACTCAGTAGATATTAATTTGCATCTCTCTGATGATTAATGACTTTGAATATTTGTTCATATGTCTACTGGCCATTTGTATGTTTTCTTTGGAGAATGAGGTATCACCTAACACCTATCAGAGTAACTACCATCAATAAATCAACAAACAGCAAGTGCAAGTGAGGATGTAGAGAAAAGGGAACCCTAGTGTACTCCTGGTGGGAATGCAAACTGGCACAGTCACTGCGGAAAAAAGAGTATGAGTTTCCTCAAAAACTAAAAATAGGACTACCATTGGACCCATTGATCCCATTTCTGGCAGTATATCCTAAGAATCCTGAAACACCAATCAGAAAGAATATTTGCACCCCTATGTTCATAACAGCATCATTTACAATAGCCAAGACCTGGAAACAGCCCAAGTGCTCGTTAGTAGATGAGTGGATAAAAATGCTGTGGTACATTCACACAATGGAATACTCATGGCTGTAAAAGAGAAGGAACTCTTATCCTTTGTGACAGCATGGATGAACCTGGAGGTTATCGTGCTAACCAAAATAAGCCAGTCAGAGAAAGACAAATACCATGTGATCTCACTAATATGTGGAATCTAATGAACAAAATAAACTAACTAACAAAATAACGCCAGAGGCATTGATATATGAAACAGACTGATAGGTTGCAGAAGGGAAGGGGTTGTTGGAGTGATCGGAAAAGATTCACCAAAGAACATATATGCATGTGGTGATGGCCGGGGTGTGCAGGAGGGGGGTTGGGTGGTTGGGGGCAAAGGAGGGGGGAAATGGAGTACATGTGTAATAGTGATACTGTCAACAATTAAATAAATATACATACATACATAAGTAAATAAAAATTTTAAAAAAGAAAACAGGTGATTCAGTAGAAAGCCTAACGCTTTTGATGCGTGGAGACCCAGATTGATCTGCTATATTCATGAAGTCTTGGGAAGTTTTTTACCCTCTTTAAGCATTGGTTTTCACATGTATAAAAAGAATAATAATGATACCACTTACCCTATAGAATATTTTGAATACTAAATAAATTTATGTAAAATATCTGACACATATTTTTTGCTACACATTGGGTACACAATAAGTGTTAGTTTTCTTTCCTGTAGAAAATATACTTGAGATATGTGTGCATTCTGCAGAGTTTTAAGAAAAAATTGGAGTAGAACAAGATCCAACATCATGGGCAGGAATATATAAATAGCACAGGAGGAAAAGGTGCCAATAAGGGTAAAGCCAATAGTGGCCAAGTAGGATAGAATTTATCAACTTTAAGCCTCAGGACAATTGTGAAAGAGATATGAGCAGAGAAGCTGTCTCCCTGATAATTAGGACCTATGGTCCTTCTAGGCTTGTACATAAAAAATGTTTTTTATGAGCTTATTCTCTTATACTTATCCTATAGTACTATTCAAAAAAATTTTCTTTAACCCAGTTATGAGCAATTTAAGTAATTTTAAGCACCAAGATACTGCACTACAATGCTTTATAACACATTTTGTAGTTCATCTGTGAACATAATTAGTAAAATAGCTTTATTTTAATGCCATTCAATTAAATCTAACTTTCATAATTTGTGTTCCTACTATGTTCTAAACACTATATGAGGTACTGTGTATAAAGGACATATAAGAGATACCCCATTCCCTCAAAGACCTCACATTTTAATTATAATTTTTCTCATCATATAACCATTGGATATGAATAACTTTACATGCCACTGGATGATAGGGCAAAAGAAGAGTTCATAAAATTAGACAAAATGTCCTACTATTTTGCATTATTTTTCAAAACCAGTCAGTATTCCTCTGCACAGGAAGTTTATCTTGTCTTTAACTGTATCTGAGTGTCAAAAATAAGATAGACTGTTGACTTCCAGAATCAATTACCTATTTTCAATTTGAGAAATTATTTTACTAGGCACCAAACATCCTAGAACCAAAAAAAAATAATAATAATAACTTGTTTCAATAATACAGTCCTCAAAATATAGTTCTCAAAGGCATTATTTCTTGCTCTATTTCTCAAGAGCAGGAATAGGAAACTCAAGAGCCTGAGTTTCCAAGGTAGCTTGCCAAACTTTGATCAATAACTCTTCTCTAAGGCTAGTAGGTTGAGTGATAGAACTCTCTCTTACCTTTAAACACGCCTTTCTCCTACTTTAAAGTACCCTGGACTTGCATTTACTCTCTCATTTCCCACACACAAATCAATACGCTAATTTCTAAATAATTCTTAAACCCATCAGTCTTACATCTCAACTCTTTCTATGTCAGCCCCTTATTTATTATCCAAACCATTGTAATAGCCTCCTAAACTGATTTTTCCTTCTCCTGTCTTGCTCCATGGGCAAAGTGATCATTCAAATAAGAAGCTCTGACCATGGATTCATTTGTTAAAATGTTCAGTGGAGCCTTATTGTCTACAAGATAAAATCCAAGTCTTTTGTTTAGAATAAAAAACATTTTCTGTAAACTGATCCTTGCCTACATGTTTGGGTTTTGTTCATAATACTTTAGTTGCAACACTGAAAAGTTGCATATACTAGCAACTTAGCATTTCACAAATATCCCCACTCTCAGTAAAAATAATCTAGTCAGAGAGGGTACTTCTTTGTTAGATACTCAAGTTGAATAATATTATTTAAAGCTACTGCAGACTTCCAGTCAAGATGGCAGCATAAGTAAATGGAGCTCACCTCCTCACACAATCACATCAAAATTACAACTAAACTACAGAATAACCATCTTTCAGAATTCCCAGAAATTGAGCTGAATGGAAGTCCTACAACTATGGAGTTAAAGAAGAAACCACATCAAGACTGGTAGGAGGGGTGGAGACACAGAACAGGCTGGTCCCACACCCAGGTGTGGCAGATAAAAATTGGGAGAAATATCTTAGGAGCAAGAGCACCCAGCGCCATACCAGGTACCCCAACCCAGGTTTCAGTGCCAGGAAGAGAAGTCCCCAAAATTTGTCCATAAAAAAACAGTAGGTGTTGAGGCTGTAGAAGACAGAAACATCTGGAATCCCAAGGAGTTCCTTTTAATGGGTCCATGCAAGGACTTATTTGGACTGACTCCCTCTGAGCTCCAGTGTGGGGCAGCAGTTTGAAAGGCACCAGAGACATGGAGAGGAACTGAATTTATCTGGCATGAGGGGAAGAGCTGGGGGTAACTTTCTCCAGACAGAAGTGCTGACAGAGACCATTGTTTCTTTTCTGAGCCCTCCCTGAAAGAGCTACAGAGCCAGCAGGCAGGTGCAGTATCTGAGATTCCATCTACCTGGCTAACACTGTTTGCCTCACCCTGGTGATTCCCTGAGAATTTTCCCCACCCAACATTCTGGCCCACCCAAGCTATTTACAGTGGCTTATCCATATCAAAGGCTTTTGGCTCATGCTTCAGATTTTCCTAAATTATCTCAAATAAGAAACATTTGGCCTTAGCAAGCCTTAAGCCTCATATCTTTAGCTAAGTGGTGCCAGACCCAGCACTAGCAGCAGCCAGCCTTTGTTCGCACCTTGGTTTCCCTGGGCATCTCCAAGCCCAGTGCCAGTAGAAGCCATCTGTGGATTGCTTCGTAGTTTATGTCAGGTGGCCCCAGATAGAACACAGGTGGGGACTGATCTTGAAAGTGATGACAGCAGTCATGACTCAACTACAAGAGGAGAGCATAAACAGCCCACACAGTGGGCATCCCTCAAGTACCCATCTTGGGTAATAGGGGAAGTTCTGCCACTGGACCCTACAAGACACTTATTGCATTAGGCCAGGCTACTAAGCCTGGAGACATAGCAGCTCTACCTAATATATAGAAACAAACACAGGGAGGCTGCCAAAATGAAAAGACAAACCTGGACCAAATGAAAGAACAGGATAAAACTCCAGATAAAGAACCAAGCAGAGTGGCAACAAGCAATATACTAGATACAGAGTTCAAAACACTGGTTATAAGGATACTCAATGAACTTAGTGAGGACCTCGGCAGCATTAAAAAAGGACCAGTCAGAAATAAAACACTAATTGAGATAAAGAACAATTCACTGGGAATCAATAGTGGAGTGGATGAAGCTGAGACTCAAATCAGCAACTTGGAATATAAGGAAGCAAAAAACACCCAATCAGAATATCAAGAAGAAAAAAGAATCCCAAAACAATGAGGATAGTGTAAGGAGCCTATGGGACAACTTCAAGCACGTCAACATTTGCATCATGGGGGAGCCAGAAGTAGAAGACAGAGACCAAGAAATTGAAAACCTATTTGAAATAATAATGACAGAAAACTTCCCTAACTTGGTGAAGGAAATACACATATAAGTCTAGGAAGTGCAGAGGGTCCCAGTAAGATGAACCCTAAGAGACCCACACCAAAATATGTGATAATTAAAATGTGAAAGGTTAAAGACAAAAAGAGAATCTTAAAAACAGTAAGAGAAAAGCAGTTATTTACCTACAAAGAAACTCCCATTAGACTGTCAGCTGATTTCTCAAGAGAAACTTTATAGGGTAGAAGAGATTAGCAAGAAATAGTCGAAGTGAGGAAAAGCAAGGACCTACAACCAAGATTACTTTACCCAGCAAAGCTATCATTTAGAATCATAGGACAGATGAAAGAAAAAGCTACAGGAGTTCATCACTACCAAACCAGTATTATTTGAAATGTTAAAGGATCTTTTCTAAGAAGATCAAAAATATGAATGGCAATAAATACATATCTATCAACAACTGCTCTAAGAGACAAACGAACGAGCAGAAAAAGACAGAATCATAGATATAGAGAATGTTTTGATGGTGGCCAGATGGTAAGGGAGTCAAGGGGATGGGTGAAAAGGTAAAGGGATTAAGAAGTACAAACTTGTAGTTACACAATAGTGATGGGGATGTAAAGGACAGCATGGGGAATATGGCAACTGAAGAAAATATGTGCATGACCCATAGACACGGGCAACAGTGTGAGGATTGCCTGAGAGAGGGAGGGGCTGGTTGGAGGGGGAAAAGGAAGGGAAATTTGGGAAAACTATAATAGCATAAATAATAAAAATAATAAAAATAAAAAATAAAATAAAAGGACTGCAGTACCAGTGAAACAGATCTAAAAATGTATTAGGTAATTAAATTACAGGAAGACAGTGATTTTATTCCATCCTCATGGCCTTTGCCTAAAGACCTGATTTCACTCATCTCTATTTGTGCTCACAGTAAAACTCTGTTTGAAATAACATTTCCTTCTCTTCCACTTCTTCATTTGACTACCTTCTACTCATATGTCAAGAGTAAATTCATGTGTCATTTTTTTTCCAGGAAGCACTCTCAGATAACCTCCCTTCAGGCAGAATCAAATTCTATTGTTCTGAGCTTCAACAGCTGTCTGTGCATCCTTTTATTATAATACTTATTATTGAAATTTACCCATATAAACTCTGAATTCCTTGATGTCAAAAACCATTTGTCTTTAGTCTATGTGTCATTATCTTCTTTGTGCCTGAAACATGATCATCACTCAATAAATATTTTATAAAGCATTCCAATTTTCTCTTCTTTTCTAAAATTTGTACAATATATTTACCATGGTTGCCACTTTCTTATGAACACTTCTTCTCTCTGCTCAATCTTAGTAAATAAATTTGACAAGTCTAACCCTGGTACATGTGATATTTTATAAGACTTGGTGTTAGCTTTCCAAGCTGCTCAGATTTGGTCATTTATAAATATTCTTCACTTTCTAGCCCTTAATTACCTTTATAATTTATTAGGAAATTTTACTCCAGTGTTATCAGATTTCTTTGGTAGCCTGTAGAGAGAGACTCAACAACTGCCACTCAGAGTCTAAGTTAATTACAGTCTCTGTCTTAATTACAAGCCCCTTTGCATTTTACTTACTCCTTCAAAGAATTTTAACTATATGAAAAAGTAAAAACCGCTTTTGTAATAATTACTCTAACATGATCTTGGTAAATTTATCTATACTACCATGGCCCTAATGGCTAAAATCTATGTTTCAAAATAATCAGGGACCAGAGAATAGGTGCTTTGCTATGGGTTTATCCCTCTTGAGATTGTGGCTGAACATGGTCATAAGTGCAAAAACTTATGAACAAATCCACAATACACAACTTTCTTAAATTTAAATTATGTATCACCTCTCTAAGGCTAGTGTAGCCTATATAACCTCTTTCTTATATTTTTAACAGACCTTTTATGGAGTACAAAAAGACAGGGAGCACCAATAAATACTAGCTAATAGTTTTTTAGGTTTTGTCCACATAGCTTTTGATAATCTAAGTGTAAGGTGAACTTCATTTGAATTGCAATAGTGCAGCTTCTGCAAAAACTAAACAAAAAATGTATTAAGGTAACCAAAACTTGTGGTTAGATCTCAAGGGAGATTCCTTGAATGGGAGGCATAAGTAAATGTAATTTCAGAGTGAGTATAAGAGGGGCATCTGGGAGAACTATCCATACACTGCTTTCTAACACAAAATGGAAGCATGTTTAAAAGCATTGTTGTCTGCTAGCAAAAAGAGCATAAGAATTTTACCATATGACTCTTGTAATTTAGGAAATTTGTCTTTTTTATATTTATCTATATCAAGTGGAGTTGCCTTTTCATTGAAAATGGTCATAGACATTAGAAGTGGTATTTATGCATCAAATTTTCTAGCAACAATGTTATCTCAATTTAAAATTACTCTCTTTTACCTCAATTTTTAATCCAGTTTTTCCTGTGGGTCAAAATGTTGGAAATATAGTACTAACAACTTCATATTTTGTAAGAATTTCCATTCTCAAAAAATAATAATCTGATCAAGAAGGTGCTTTTGTGTTAGATACTCAAGTTGAATAATATTATTTAAAAGTACTACAAAGCAGTTAAAATAGAGCTAAAAAATATATTAGGTCATTAAATTATAGGGAGACAATGATTTTACACTAAAATTATCACTTTCATCTACAGACCTAATTCTAATCTACTGAGAAAAACATATCTCCCTAACCTTAAAACCATGCATATTTCAATAATGACCTCTAAGAATAGAGGAGGACAATAAAGTAAATATAAGTAAAAGATTTCAAGAAAGGGAATGTTGGGGGAAATCCTAGCCCACTGTATCCAAGAAAACAAATAATTCATATAGAACTCTGACAATTGGAAAAACAATAAATATCCCACACAATAGTAGTTATTAGATGGCTTGCTAGATGATTAGGGAGTTGGCATGCCATGTTCCACTGCTGCATAGTTATGGGATACTACTATTTCTTTGGGTGACTTTGACAGCATGGTGGGAAACTCAGAAGATGATAGCGCCCTCTACTGTATTATTCATTATAATTTACCATGCATTTCAATTTAGGAGGTTAAAGTTTCTGGACACAAGAAAAGAACATGAGTCCCCAAAGGATGCCTAAATCCAAATGGACTAACACAAGCCAGAATGTGTATTAAGTTTGCTTTTATATGGATTGACATATATGAATGAACAAAAATTCAGACTAACCTACATGTCTCGTGTCCATGAGTGTAAGAGATACATGTTATTCAGTTAATAAAATTTGCTAAAATATATATAACAGATAATTTGGGTCTTATATAAATCTAGAAAATAATAATCTCTTACAATCCACTACTGAAAAATAACCGCTTTTTTGAAATGTAACTTACATATGAAAAAAATATTAAACAGTTTTTCACATGCTTTCAACCAATAACTGATGAAATGATGGGAATTTATGTGTACATTTTATAGCTCCCTCACTCCTTGGTAAGGTGACAGGAACAAATAAAATTAATGTGTTTTACACTGGTTCCCAAAGTGTTTCCAGTGGTATTAATCTGTCTCACACACAGGTAAATAAACAGATAATTGTTTGACTATGTTCTTTTCTCTTTTCTGCTCCTATACTGGTGGTTACTTCATCATCTAAATAAACTATTAACACCTGAAACCTTGTATCAAGGTCTGGGTAATCCAAAACTAAGACAAGTATGTTATAGAAAAAACATATTATAGTGGCTCTATGAGAAGATTAATAAAACTGATGCATGACTGGAAAGATGGATGAAAAAGGGAAGAAGATATAAATACCAGTGTCATGAATGTGAAAAGAGGATATTTATATGAATTTATAGGCATTAAAAAGATAATACTGCAATTATATGAGAAATTGTGTGACAGCAAATTTGTCAATTTAGATCAAGTGGATTATTTCCTAGAAAAATAACTGTATTAAAATTAACACAGGAACAAAAAGATAATCTGCAAAATCCTGTATCTTTTAAAGTGACTGAATACATAAATAAAAACCTTTTCTCAAAGGAAGCTGTGGTCTATATAGCTTCACCAATAAATTTGGCATATACTTATATGACAAGTTTTGTATTTAGAAAACACAAAAAATACCTTTCCAATGTGTTATCTTTTTAATTGGGATAACATTGATTAATAACATTACATAAGTTTCAAGTGTACAATTCTATAATACATCACCTGTATATTGCATTGTGTGTTCACTGTCAAAAGTCCGCTCTCCTTTCATTGCCGTGTATTTGACACCTTTCACTCTCTTCATCCTCTTTCACTACCTTGCCTTCCAATAACCACCACACTGAAGACTGTGTCTATGAGCTTTGTTGATTGGTTGGTTTGGTTTGCTGCTTTCTGTTTTATATCCCACAACATGGATAGATCTTGAGAGTATCATGCTAAGAGAAGTAAATCAGATGGAAAAAGACAAGAGCCATATAACTTCACTCACATGTGGAATCCAATGCATAATATTGATACAAAAATCTGACTAGGACATTACCATAAAAATTATAGGTGAATAACTCTTGTGAATATAGTGAAAATTATCTTGCGCAAAACCACTAAATATATGTTAGCTAATCAATGATACATAACAAAAGTATGTCATGATTAAAATGGTTTTCTCTGGAAATGCTAGGTTAGCTTAATTTTTAAAAAATCAACCATTGTTAAGAGTATAAATAGAAGATCAATGATCTGAATAGAGACAGGAAAGCAATGTTCTGTTTTGTTTTTTTCAGGATATGGTTTAGCTATATGTACCTTGTGTAAGTTAGGATATGAGATATCAGGACCCATGTTTCAAGGACTTCTAACTTAAAAAAAAACAACTTGAAAGTGAATTATAAAGTAATTTAATGCTATGTGTCCAATATTTGCAATCTTGAGCAAGTTATTTCATTTCTTTGTTTCTTAGTTTTCCACACTGTAAAATTGCAAACCACAAAATTTGTTGTTCCCTGAACTTAACAGCACATCAATACAAGGATCCGAATTTCATAGAAAAATATGTTAAGACATTTAAAAATATTTACTTGTTTATACAGTCATTATTGTAATCTAATTTTATTAAGGTCTTAGCTATGACATTAATGATAGTGTATACATAATATGATACCAGATAGTGAAATATATGAAGAGTTTTAGGTAGAAATATAATGGTTCAGTTCTTAAGTGTTTCAACCAGAAATTTAAATTCACCAAAGAAGACCCATTTTTATTATTGTTTTAAATTTATTCCTTTGCCAGCTAAAAGAAAGCTGGAGGAAACCAGCTGAAAATGAGTCAGTGTAAACACCATGCATTTTATGAAGTTAATTTGGTTCTCCTTTTTGTTCGATATAATAAATCCTACAAGTATTGCAAGTAATCCTACAAGTATAAAATACTATATGACCCAAACTATTAGATTTCCTATAGGTATAGTTACTATACTGAGAAAAAGAATTTGAGTATTTCCTCTTTTAAAACACGTATAAAATAAAATATGAATGTAATTAACAACTTTGCAAGTAGTATTTGCAAATCTCCTAAGTTCATAGCAGTGTGCGTATGATGAGTATAAACAAAGTCACTATGCTCTCCACCAGGCACTGGTATTTATCTCATTCTTTGTGTTCACAGTAGTTTAGTCATATGTCTATAATATTATATATCCACTGTGCTTTATTCATCTGGTGACATGCCTGTTATCTTCCTCTTCACCTGGGGGAGCTTTGTAGATACAGTGAATTATGTTCTTGCTCTCACTGCTCTTGACTACCAACTTGGTACAGAATAAACATCAACATAATTATTTTGAATGAATAAATAAAACAAGGATTGTTCTATTTTTTAAAATATCACACTAAGATACTGTCTCTTTTCTAATGCAATAGAGAAAATATTGTGATCTGATTAGAATCCAGGTCTCCAAATTATAAGGCCTATGTTTAGTTAAAAATCAGTTTCCTTTTTCTTCCAACATGAAGGACCATACAGTAAGAAAAGGGAACACTGGAAAAACTATTTTCTTTTATTTTTGGATTGTGTACTAATAAGAAAATTTCAAGAAATTAAAAACACCAACAAATCATATTTATGTAACCAATCTTGTAAGCTACCTGAATAATTTAAGTAAGAGAATAATAAACATGAGGATTTGAATTGAGTTGATCAATATTTATTGCAAATATAGATTGTGTCTAAAAGGCAGGTGAGAACATAGACACATGGCCCTGGCTGGTGTGGCTCAGTGGACTGAGCACCGGCCTGCAAACTGAAAGGTCACCAGTCCGATACCCTGTCAGGGCACATGCCTGGGTTGCAGGTCAGGTCTGCAATAACCCCATCATGCCCCAGTGGGGAGCGTATGAGAGGCAACCAATTGACTGATGTTTCTCTCTCAGTATTTCTCCCTCCCTTCTCCTCTCTCTGAAAATAAATAAATAACATCTTTAAAAAATAAAAACAAGAAAAGTAGATGCATGGACTTGGGAAAGAGAGGGAACATTTTGGGGATAGTGAGTAGAATAATTAGGAGTGGAGTGAGCATGTAGGTAATCATTTAGTAATGAAGTCAGAAAGGTAGGTTGCATCATTTTCTTAATGTTATTGTGTTACTGTAGAATATGACAAAACCATTAAAAATTTGAGCTGAACAGTGATATATATAAAGCTGAGTTTAGTAATATTATTCTGAAGAATGTATACAATTTATATAGAGTACAAGGAGTCTGAAGGCAGAAAGAGAGATATTTTATTTAAACCATAAAATAGTACTGAGTTGATTTAGAATTATGGATATTACAACAATAATGAAGAAATAGTAGCTATAAGAGCAAGAAAAATTGACTAGGCATGGTCAAGACAGTAAAAAGAAAAGAGATGTATTATACACTTAGCTATATTAACACAATTAGGCAAATCATAAAATATTCCTTTTATGATTTAATGCACAGTTAAACCAAGCTGTATATTTTGGTATGATTTGGTACCTTAGTCACTACTGTATGTTAGCAATTGGAGAATTCAGTCATTTCTGTTTTCATTTTAGAGCTTTTCAATAAAGTACCTTTCAATATTTTATCATTTAAATTATCCAGATATGCCCTGAACTTTGTAGAAAACTCCAGTCTTGTGGTCATCTATCACAATGTTTTCCTTACATAGTTGTTACAAAGAAGAAAACTTTTGGGAAAAAGGAAAGCCTTGACCATCTCCTGGCCACTAAATTTGCTCAGTCTGGGAAATTAGTTCACATTCCCCTATTTTGCTGCCTCCTTTTGAAGTAATTCTTTAAAGAGTTCTTTCCTTTTTGAGCTCTGCATACCATTTATTTCCCCGCCTTCTTATGTACTAGGCAAAGCACACTTTGCTTTTAAAAACAGCTATTTAAACCCTTGTCCAATGTATCATTGCCAAATATGTTCTCCCTTACAGTCAGTATCCTCTTCATTTTGATGATAGTTTTTTTTAGCTGTGCAGAAGGTTTTTTGTGTTTTTTAAAAAATTTTGATATAGTCTCATTTGTTTATGTTTTCCTTTATTTCCCTTGTCCTAGGGGATATATTGGTAAAAATATTGTTACATGAGATATCTGAAATTTTACTTCCTGTTTTCTACTAGAATTTTTATGGTATCATAGCATATTTAAGTCTTTACCTATTTTGAGTTTATTTTGCTGTATGGTGTAAGATGATGACCTAGTTTCATTTTTTTGCATGTACTAGTCCAGTTCTCCCAATCCCATTTAATGAAGAAACTGTCTTCACTCCAGTGTATGCTCTTGCCTCATTAGTCAAATATTAATTGACCACAAAGATGTGGGTTTATTTCTCGGTTTTGTATTCTGTTCCATTGATCTATGTATCTGTTCTTATGCCAGGACCAGGCAGTTTTGATTACATTGGTCTTGTAGTACAGTTTGATATCAGGTGTTGTGATCCCTCCAACTTTGTTCTTCTTTCTCAAGCTTGCTGATGCTATTCCTGGTGTTTTTTTGTTCCATATACATTTTTTGGAATATTTGTTCTAGTTCTGTGAAATATGCCATTGATATCTTCATAGGAATTTCATCAGACAAGGGTTTAACCTCCAAAATACATATAGAGCTTATATAACTCAACACCAGGAAGACAAACAATCCAATTAAAAAAATGGTTAGAGGACCTGAATAAATGCTTCTCCAAGGAGGGCACACAGATGGCCTATAGACTTGTGAAAAAATGCTCAACATCACCAGCCATCAGAGAGATGCAAATTAAAGCCACAATGAGATATCCCCTCACACCTGCCAAAATGACTATCATTAATTAATCAAGAAACAAGTGCTGGCAAGGGTGCTGAGAAAAGGGACCCCTAGTGTGCTGTTGGTGGGAATGCAGACTGGTGCAGCCACTGTGGAAAACAGTACAGAATTTCCTAAAAAAAAAACTAAAAATGGAACTGCCTTTTGACCCAGTGATTTCACTGCTGGGAATATACCCAAAGAATCCCAAAACACCAATTCAAAAGAATTTTTACACCCCCATGTTCATAGTAGTGCTATTTACAATAGCCAAGATTTGGAAACAGCTTAGGTGCCCATCAGTAGATGAGTGGGAAAAAAAATGTGTTAAATCTACACAATGGAATACTACACAGCAGAAAGAAAGAAGGACCTCCTACGTTTTGTGACAACATAGATGGACCTGGAGACTATTATGCTAAGTGAAATAAGCCAGCGGGTGAAAGACAAAAACCATATGATCTTACATAAGAGGAATCTAATAAACAAAATAAACTAATAAGTAAAATAGAACCAGAGGCATGGAATTGTGGAACAGACTGACAGCTGTAAAAGAGGAGGGGGGAGGAGGGGAGGAATGATCAAGAGAAGAGGAAGAAATTAGTCAAAGAACATATATGAATGACCCATGGACATGAACAATGGTGTGAAGACTCTCTACAGAAGAGGGGGGTGGGTTGGATGAAGGGGGGCATGGGGAAAATTGGGACAACTGTAATAGCATAAACAGTAAAGTATTTTTTAAAAAATAAAAAATAAAAACAGCTATTTAACATTATAGTTTATCCAAAGATGGTGTGTGCATTATGGTGTCCCTTGCACATAAATTAAAAAAAAATAAAGCCATTGGAAAATCTTTGTGTAAAACAGTCTTTTCCTTTATCCTGCCTAACCTGTGAAATGGAAACTTATCATTCATTTCAGTTGGACTCACCATATCAGCAATTCATCCTCTCACGTTTTTATTCCCCACTGTATTTTGTAAACAATATCCCATGAAAAAAGAAACAGATACTTTGTTTGAACATATAATGTCCAATGAGACTTGGTTATGGAAGCTTCGTGGTAGAAAGGGAGATTGCTACGGCAGTATGAGCTCTCCTCTGCCCCCACACTGATTTTCTTTGTCTAAGGACATTATAATGCTAGCAAAAATGCTTCAATAATTATAGCTGAACCCTCCATACAAATTTGTGTAAATATTATGTATGCATTGAGAAATTTTATGTAAAAAATCTTCTCATATTGCTGAATCAATATGTTTTTGAAGTCTAAAAGAAAATCTCATTCTGAACTCATTGAGACTTTCTGTCTTGGGTCATTTACCTACTTCTGTGTTGTTGCTTCAGCTTCTATGACCCATCCTGAGCCACAACGTGACCTGATCTGTACTAGAAAAACCAGCTCTGGTATCATCGCATTCGTACTTATTTTTGTGACTTCTCACTTTATGTAATCTAGTAGTTTGCACTGCATGTACAAAGTTTTCAGCATACACATCCCTAGAATTTTAGCTGTTTTTGTTGTAGTTTTCTGTTGGACAGAACTTCACAATGTTTGTGGAAGTTTGTCTTCCTTCATTGGCTCTTTTGCATTATTCCATTTGCTTGCAATTCAAAAGTAATTTTTTTCTGACCTCCACCACCTTTTACTTTTTTTCTACAATAGTTATACATTTTCATACCTCTTTTTCTCATGGTAAAACGACAACCACTTAGATGAGCACTACCTGAAAAATTTTTCCCCAAGTGCAGACATAATTGACCCTGATTAACACTCTTCCACACTTTCTTTTCCAGATGATTAACTCTTTGAGAGCAGGGTGTAGATCCCTCCCTTTGTATCCCTGGAATCTAATGTAGTGCCTATTGAGTAAACACATTTCAGTAAAGGTTTTTTGAGCTGATTAGTAAATGTATCACCAATAAATATCCTTTTCATGTTGTAAGCTTCATAATCACCTATCTAGAAGAGAATAGTTGAGGTTTTTTCTACTTATCAGATTCTGTGACATCGTACATATCTTAATCACCAATATACATATATATGCTGTTCAGTTTGATGCAAGGTCATCATATACCAATTCAAAAGGTTCTGTCTTTCTGAATCATAAAATTGGTATTTTCACTTCAAAATGAACTTTTTGGCAGCTATACACAGTTTTGAATGTGGTCTTAAATGCTTCTACTGGAAAATCAGAAGAGATTTTTTTAAAGCCTTAATCTTACTAATGTTTACAAAAACATAAATACATTAAATTTACAGATAGAGTATGATGTTTTTAATGTCAATGAACTCTGAAATAGCCACAGGTGACCAGTTTGGTATTTACAGTCTGTGGCATTTCCAGAGAGAAAAGTCTGTGTTTACTGACTGTCTGAGAGTTTGGCTTCTTCAGACCAGGCAAACGTCATCTGTGCTCCAGCAGGAAGTACCCACCATACACAGTGCTGGGGCAACTGCTTTTAGATGATCATTGATTATAGTTTTAGCATTTTCAAAGTCAAGGAAAAGTCTGAATTATATAGCAGATAGCAAACTACATCCTTAGTAGAGAGGTCTCAGTGTGTCTTCTGGCTTTGGCAGTGATGTACTATCTGTGGCAGGCTTACCATGTCTCTTTAGCAGGTCATCTATTTCCTTTTATGCTCAGCTGAGTAGAGCTAAGATCAGTTTTTAAATCACATTGCCATATTATCCATCTCCACAGCCCAAGACTAGGGTGATAATTGTTTGCTATTTTTGAAAAACCCTTTCAGTTATATAACTTGGGTGGGAAGGAGAGGTAGGACATATTTATTTCCTCTGAAATGTTGGGTTATAAATTAAAATTAAGTCAAGTCATGTATGTAAAAATCTGCACTCCAGAGAAAGAGATCTATTTTATATTTAAAGTGGTACATAAAAATAAAAGGATAACAATAAAGATTTCATAGTAAAAAAATAACTCCTGAAGAGCAATCAGTTTTTCTATTTTAATCCAAATGATAAAATGGTATAAAACTATTTGGGACACATTTGAAATGAGGAAAGCAAATATTTAAAAAATGGCATTTGGTATTATTGTTATGACAGGCATACCTTGTTTTATTGTCCTTAGCTTTATCATGCTTTACGAATGCTGTCATTTTTTCAAATTCAAGGTTGGTGGAAATCTGGTATTAAGCAAATCTCCCAGTGCCGTTTTTCCCAACAGCATTTGCTCACTTCATGTCTCTGTGGTACATTTTGTTCATTCTAACAATATTTCGAAAGTTTTTATTATTATTATATTTGTTATGGTGGTATGAGATCAGTGATCTTTTATGCTACCATTGAAATTGTTTCGGGGTACCACAAACCATGCCCATGTGAGATGTCAAACTTAATTGGTAAATGTTGTACGTGTTCCAACTGCTCCACTGAATGACCATTCCTCCATCTTTCTCTCTCTCCTCCAGCCTCCCTATTTCCTGAGACACAGCAATTTAAAATTAGACCAGTTAATAACCCTACAATGAATTCTAAGTGTTCAAGTGACAGGAAGAGTCATATGTCTCTCACGTTAAATCAAAAGCTACAAGGGACTAAGCTCAGCGAGGAAGACACGTTGAAAGGTAGGCCTCTTGTGCCAAAGAGTTAGCCAAGTTGTGGATTCAAAGAAAAAATTTTGAAGGAAATTAAAACTGTTATTCAAATGAACAAATGAAAGATAAGAAAGTGAAATAAACTTAATGCTGATATAGAGAAAGTTTTAGTCGTCTGATGTAAGATCAAGCCAGCTACATTCCCTTAAGCCCAAACCTAATCCAAAGCAAGGCTCTAATTCTCTTTACTGCCGTGAAGGATGAGAGAGGTGAAGAAGCTGCAGAAGGAAAATCTGAAGCTATCAGAGGCTGGTTCATGAGGCTTAGGGAAAGTTGTCTCCATAACATAAAAGTGCAAGGTGAAGCAGCAGGTGCTGATACAGAAGCTGTAGCAAGTTACCCGGAAGATGTAGCTAAGATAATTAATGAACACGACTGCACTAAGCAACAGATTTTTAATGTAGTTGAAACAGCCTTATATTGAAAGAAGATGTCATGTAGGGCTTTCATAAGTAGAGACGTTAATAACTAGTTTAAAAGCTTCAAGGACAAACTGACTTCCTTTCAGGGGCTAATGCAGCTGGTGACTTTAAACTGAAGCCAGTGCTCACTTACCATATCAAAATTCATAGAGCCCTTAAGAATATGGTATTCTAAGTCTACTCTGCTTGTGCTCCATGGATGGAACACAGTCTGGATGAAAGCACATCTGTTTGCAACATGGTTTACCAAGTATTTTTAAATTAAATTTACTGGGGCAGCATTGGTTAATAAGATCATATATGTTTCAAGTATACAATTGTATGATATATCATCTGTATATTACATTGTGTGCCCACTACCCAAAGTCGAATCTCCTTCCATCACCAAACACTTGACCCTGTTTACCCTTTACTACCCCCACCCCACTGCCCTCTGGTAGCCACCATACTGTTGTCTCTGTATCGATGAGTTTCTGTCTGGTAGTTTTTCATATTTGTTTATTGGTTGCCTGCAGTTTTATATTTCACATATGAGTGAAATCATATGAATTCTTTTTTGAAAACTCTTTCACTGCATTTGCCCATTTCATGATGGGTGGTTTATGAGTGCACATGCCCACGGAGTTGAGTATTTGACCAAAATACAGGTTTTGACCAGAAATGACATGACCTCTATGCCCCACCCTCTCTATTCACTCAATCTTGCACTGAGTGACTTTGTTGTTGTTGTTTTTCCAGGTGAAAAAAATTCATCCAAGGCAAACATTTTGCCAACATGGAAGAGGTGAAACAAAAACAACAGATGCACTAAAAGGCATCAAAATTGTCAAAAGTTCAAAAACTGTTTTGATAGTGCTTTGCATCATATGGGGATTACTTTGAAGGTGACTGAAGTTTAACATGTAAGAATAAATACACAATTTTTTATAAATAAACTCTGGGTTTTTTTGGATTCCCCCTCATATGGGCCACAATTTCTTTATCTAATCATCTACTGAAGGACACTTCAGTTGTTTCCATGACTTGGCCATCAAGAATAATGTTGCAATGAACATGGAATGCATATATCTTTGCAAATAAACGTCTTCAAATTTTTAAAGTAGATACCCAGAGGAGAGGTGGCTGGGTCAGGGTTCATTCTCAGCACTCTTAATCTATATAGTTCTGGAAGTCCCAGCTAGAGCAATCAGGCAAGAGAACGAAATAATTAGCATCCAAATTGGGAAAGAAGAAGTAAAATTTTCACTTTTTTGCAGATGACATAATTCTTTATATAGAAATTCCTAAAGACTCCACAAAAATAAAACTGTTAGAAAAAATAAACACATACAGTTTCAAGATACAAAATCAATGTAAAAAGCCCACTGCGTTCCTATACACTAACAATAAAATTTCAGAAAAAAATGGAAAAAAGTTTCTTTTACAATTGCAACAAAAAGAATGAAATACCTAGCAATAAACTTAACAAAGGATGTGAAGGACTTATATACTGAAAACTACAATGCATTACTAAAAGATATTGAAAAAGACACAAAATGGAAAAATCTTCCATGTTCATGGATTGAAAGAATCAAGATAAAGTGGCCATAATTCCCAAAGTAATATACAGATTTAAGGCAATCCCCATTAAGATCTCTATGATATTTTTAAAAGAAATAGAACAAAAAAATTATCAGATTTGTATTGAACCACAAAAGACTCCAAATATCAAAAGCAATCCTGAGAAAAAAGAATGAACCTGGAGGTATCACATTCCCAGACTTCAAAATATACTATAAAGTGATAATAATGAAAATGGCATGATATTGGCAGAAAAACAAATGAAACAGAATTGAGAGTCCAGAAATAAACCCACGTGTATATGGGCAAATAAGTTTTGATATAGGATCCTAATATTACAATGGAGAAAAGATAGCCTCTTCAATAAATGGTGTTGGGAAAATTGGAAAGCCACATTTAAAAGAGTTAATCTAGACTACTGGTTGTCCCCACACAGAAAAATTAACTCTAATTAAATAGAAGACTTGAATATAAGACCTGAAACAATAAATTATATAGAAGGAAACATAGGTACTAAAATTATGGACTCTGGCCTCACAGGTTTTATGGGTTTACTGAATCTTTTAAGCCCCCTGTTGAGACCTAGGCTCATAAAAAGGTTCCTTTCAAAATACTACTGCTCATTGACAAAGTACCTGGCCACCCAACAACTCTAATGGAGATGTACAATGAGATTAATATTATTTTTATGCCTATTAACACAACATCCATTCTGTAACCCATGTCTCAAGAAGTAATTTCAATTCTTATTATTTAATAAATACATTCCATAAGGTTACAGTTGCCACAGATAGTGATTCCTCTGATGAATCGAGACAAAGTAAGTTGAAAACCTTATGAAAAGAATTTATAATTCTAGATGCAATTAAGAACATTTGTGAGTTATTGAAAAAGGTCAAAATATTAAATTCAACAGGAGTTTGGAAGGAGCTGATTCCAACTTTAATGAATGACTTTGATGGATTCAAGACTTCAGTGGAGGAAGTAACTGCAGATGTAGTAGAAATAGCTAGAGAAGTAGAATTAGAAGTAGAGCTAGAAGTAGAGCCTGAAGATGTGACTGAATTGTTGCAATCTCATAATAAAAATTTTATAATGAGGAGTCACTTCTTATGGATGAACAACAACAACAAAAAAGGTATCTTGGGATGAAATCTACTCCTGGTGAAGATGCTGTGAAGATTGTTGAAATGACAACAAAAAAGTTAGAATATTACATAAACTTAGTTGATAAAGCCTTATAAGAATTTGAGAAAATTGACTCTAATTTGAAAGAAAGTCCTACTGTGAGCAAAATGCGATCAAGTAGCATACATTGCTACAACGATATCTGTAGAATCAATTGATGCTGTAAACTTTAGTGTTGCCTTATTTTAAGAAATTTTCACAGCCACTCCGACCTTCAACAACCACTACCCTGATCAGTTAGCATACATCAATGTCAAGGCAAGGCCCTCTGTAGCCAAATGCAGGTCCAGTTGCCTGCCACAATAAAAACCAAACTTGTGTGACAAGTGCTTGGGAAAAGGAAAGGGTTTATTCAGATGCCAGCAATCTGAAAAGATGGTGACTCTTGTCCTGAAGCTCATCTCAGCATCTCCGTGCAGGCAGAGGTTTTTATAAGGAGGAAGAGGGAAAGCAGAGAAAAGAGATCAAGGGGAGAGGGTTGAAAAATTCTCTACATGAAGAGCATCGTAGTCCATGTGGATAAGGACCTTGAAACTGGTCAAGTGATGATCTGGTGTAAGTCAACTTGTTTTCACTTCATTCTGGTTTTATGGTTGAAGGTCAGCAAATCTTCCAGAGCTGGGATGACTGAAGATCGGAGTCTGTACATTCTGAAGTTAGTTTGTAGGATTCTTATATAAACATGCTGTTTATCTATAGGCTACATTATTAGTGAGAGTTAGCACTTACTGAAACAATTTCAAACGAATGGTGGGGTGGGTTACAATTCCCCACTGTTACACCTCCATCAGCAAAAGGAATGCAACTTGATGAAGGCTCAGACGACAGCATTTTTTTTTTAGCAAAAAAAGTATTTTTAAGTAAGATATATACATTGGTTTTTTTAGACATAATGCTGTTGCTACTTAGTAGACTAAAGTTTAGTGTAAACATAACATTTATAAGTGTTGGGAAATGCACCTAATTTTATTGTGATATTCATTTCATTGTAGTGTCCTGGAACCAACCCTGTAGTATCTCTGAGGTATTCCTGTGTTGTTGGTGTTGTTGTTGTTGTTGTTGTTATTAAATTTCCTATTTTAAATACGGGCATGCATTAATTAATGACAGGGATCCACTGTCAGAAATACATTGTTAGGTGATGGTGTTGTGTGAACATCGTAGTATACACTTACACAAACCTGGATAGAATAGCCTACTATATTTCTAGTCTCTGTGATTTAGCCTATCGTTGCTGGATTACAAACCTATGCAACATTTTACTGTAGTGAATACTGTAGGCAACTGTAACATAATTGTAAATACTTGAGTATCTAAATATAACTAAATATAAAAAGTACAGTAAAAATACATAAACTAGTAAAGCTCATTTATTATCAGGTACTATGTACTGTATATAATTGTATGTGCTATGCTTTTGTACAGAAGACAGCCCAGTAAGTTTGTTTATAACAGCATCACATTACTGACAGCAAAGATGTCACTATCCAATAGAAAGTTTTTAGCTCCATCATAATCTTACGGGACCACTGTGGTATATATGATCTATCATTGCCCAAAATGTAGTTATGCAGCACATGACAATATTATATATTTTGCATAAAGTGTAACCTGTAGAGTAAACAGAATGAAGGGTACTATTTATGCAACTTTCAGTGAATTTATCATTTTTCAGAATAAAAATTGTTTTAAAGTCACATTTGTGGATATCAAAAGTCAAAAAAAACCAACCCTGATTATATTATGGATTCTGTTCATTAAATTCTGAGAAATTTCTTAGTTTGTACTTTTCACACAGAGTAAAACTGAACTTTTTGGAATTGATTGAACAAGCAGCATATATCTGACATAAATTGGTAATGATGGTAATTAAATAAGTTGAAGCTGTACTATTTTTTTCACAACAATTTAAAAATTTTACTATTAGTGGTCTGCATTGACTAAAATTATGAAAGAAAGTAAATGATTTACATAATTCCTAAAAAAATAAAAATAAAAAAGGAGGGGAAGGGTCATCAAGGAACATGCAGAAAGGACCCATCAAGAAAACCCAATGGGGGAAGGACTGAGGGTGGGAGGCGGGGTGGGGGGCTGGGGAAAGTGGTGGTGGGAAAATGTTCACCAAAAAAAAATAAAATAGACAGGGGGAGGCTAAGAATAGTATAGGAAACTGAGAAGCCAAAGAACTGATATGTACAGCCCATGGACATGAACTAAGAGGTGGGGGGATATGGGATGGGGTGCAGAGCAGAGGGGATAAAGGGGGGGGAAATGAGACAACTGAAATAGCATAATCAATAAAATATACAAAAAATATAAAAACATAAGAGCATAGAGGGAGAAATAAAAAATCACATATAAATGAAAATTTATGACTATCAGAAGGCATTACAAAGGAGTTCTTTAGAAAATCAGAACCTAGGTAGAGCAGTGTATTCACTGAATGGAAGAGACAGAAATTTCTTGACAGATGAGATTCAGAAGAGCGTGGTTAGGTAAACTACCCTTTCTGCATTTTCAAGCTTATTTCATAGTCCTAATGTTTTAATTATCAAACAACAATAATTACTATTATTAAATTCCAAGAGGTTGAAAAAATATGACCATGTGAAACTAAGGAAAGCAAAAGAAATGAATTATTTAAGAGATGAAAAATGAAATTCACAAGTGTAAATGCAGAAATATGTTACAATTAAAACTGTTTTTAAAGTATGCATACAGTTAAATGGCCAACCCACTAAAAATATCAACCAATTAAAAACTAGGCATAGTGATTTTAAAGCTCATTTAAGAAAATAATATATGACCCGGTCTGGTATGGCTCAGTGGATTGAGTGTCAGCCGGCAAACTAAAGGGTTACTGATTCAATTCCCAATCAGGGCACATGCCTGGGTTGTGGGCCAGGTACCCAACAGGGGATTTAAAAGAAGCAACCACACGTTGATGTTTCTCCCCCTCTCTTTCTCCCCTGCTTCCCCTCTCTCTAAAAATAAATAAATAAAATCTTTTTTTTAAAGGAAGAAAATAATGTATAAAAATAGTTAGAAAAACTCTAAAAAGAAATTGAGAGTTGACCAGCTCAGTTATATATTAACAAATAATAAAACATTGCAGTAACTCAAAAACTTGGCCTTACTGCATTAAAAGACTTTTAATTGAACTGAATATAGAATCCAGTGACATTTTTTAAAAGGAGTTTAATATATGATAAAGTTGGCTTTTCAGTTAGTGGCAAAAGTGATTTTACCAAAAGGAAAAAAAATATGTATGTGTATACATATGTCCATATTCTTGGGACAACTGGTTATCCATGTGAGAAAACACAAATATATCTTTATTTCACTCTGTATGCCAAAATATATCCCAGGTGTTGTAGAAATTTAAATATAAAACAGTAGGACCATGAAAATAGTAAAAGGAAAAGGGAAAAATATTTAATATTCTTGGAATGAAATCCCTGAAGCCATAAACAAGCAATAAAACGATAAGACCTATTAGGTTAAAACCGAATACTTCTGTGTAGCTAAATTGTCCAAAAACAAAGTCAAAGGCAAGAAAAAAAAACACTGGGAAAATAATTTGCAATGTATTTTACAAACAAAAGTCTTATATTCTCGAAAGAAATATCTTTCATTATCTGATCCCTGGTTTCCTTGACAACGTCAGTTTCTAACATATTTGCCTTTGCTTACTCCTTTCCAGTCTCATTACTCCTTGTTTTTTGTAAACATTCCAAACACCCTTCAATTTCAGGGTATTTGAATTACTGTTGCCTCCAACTAGAATGTACATCTTTCAGATAACCCCATTGCATGTACCCTTTTACCCTTCAGTTTCTGTTCATAAGTCCCCTCAGATATTTTCCTGATTGTTACAACCACATCAGCATCTTGGTCACCTTTTATTTCTTTCTGTTTTTTTTTTTTTTCCCCCCACAGCGCTCTTACTGCTTGACTTTATTTATTTATTTACTTACTTATTTACCCACTGTTTTCAATCTTCCTAACTCTTTTCAAAGTTTATGTTTGTTTACTTATTTATTTACTTACTATTTTCAATCTTTCTAGCTATTCTCAAAGTTCTTATGAGTTTGCATTTATCATTCTGAAAAAAATTAATATTTTGAGGGTATGCAGTTTTAGAAGTTATAGGAAAGCATACAGAATAGTCTCAGGGATGTCAAGTACAGCACAGGGAATACAGGCAATAATATTGTAATAACTAGTATGGTGTCAGATGGGGTACTAGATTTATCAGGGTAATCACTTCATTATTTATATAAATGTCTAGGGTCACCGGTTCGATTCCCCAGTCAGGGCACATGCCTGGCTTGCAGGCTAGGTCCCCGGTAGGGGGTGCAAGAGAGGCAACCACACATTGATGTTTCTGTCCCTCTCTTTCCCCCTTCCTTCCCCTCTGTCTAAAAATAAAATAAATAAAATCTTTATAAAAAGAAAAGAAGATTTAAAAAAAGTAAATAAATGTCTAATCATGGGGTTATACACCTGAAACTAGTGTAATATTGTACATCATGGCCAATAGAAATATACAGGGGTTTCCCTATTTTGGTGTTCCGCTTCAAAAAGGACTTGTCAGAACAAACCGTGTCACCAATATTTAAGTCATGTTCACTGAAAGTATGTTGATATTGGGCATATGCAGAACTTCTAATATGTTTTTCAATATAAATACAGCTATCATTTAGAAAAAAATATTGTATGTCAACTGTAATTTTACAAAAAAGCCATGGGGAAAAAGAATTTCTTAGAAAATGATATAGAATACTCTATATAAATGCATTTTTTTACCTTTCACTGAGAATTTACAGATCTAAGAATTTATTTCCAAAATGATTTTGTTTCTGACCATCAGCTAAAATTTCTGGATTTTCCATTGTAACTCTCCGCTAACATACTGGAACTATCCCATTAACATATTGAAAGTGCCCTTCCTCCTTACCACCAGTTAGAATGAACAATTTGTATGGATTACTGCTCCTAAGGCCTTCATCCATGCTTCAGCCAGGACCCCTGGCAAAGCGACTAATTTTTGAGGAGGAGGAGGAATAGCATGTTTGACATTCTGGTCTGAATTTCTCACACCTGCTTCTACTTCAGTTCCTACAGCTCGTGACCTATTTCCGATGGAAAGATCTAGCCCCAGGCCTCAGATCTCACAAATTGGGAAATTTTTCCTCTAATTATTTGTATGTAAGGCAATCCCATTATTTTATAATATAGGGTGGGGCAAGAGTAAGTTTATAGTTGTTCATATGGAAAGTAACACAATAATTAATAAATAATGACATAAGAATAAACTATGTTTCCCTTTCTCACAGCAGTAAACCTACCTTTGTCCCTCCCTGTATAATGTTAAAGCTTTCAGTGACAAAGTATTTGAGACTCTATCATTTGAACTGTAGGATCCACTTAAAATGTTTTTGCACAGAAATGAAATAGAACTTTAGCTGGCTCCGATAAGCTAAATGAACTAGAAGCAAGACTACCCACCAGAAAAGTGTTCTACTGACCTAAGTATAACCTTAGGAGACTGACAAATAGAAATGGAAGGAACATGAACATCAAAGGAATTTCAAAATATCTTTGATGGAGTAATAATTTTGGAAAAAATGTGTGGAAAAATTATGTATAGCAAAATGTAGTAATAGAATGAAATTATCTCGAGAAATAGAAAACTAACAGTTTTCTCATCTGATACGTTCTTTATTTTAATAAAGAAAATAGTTTCCAATAACAAAATATTAGAATCACTCATAACAGCTGTCAAGGACCCTTCCTTCCTCCCTTCCTTCCTTCTTTCCTTCCTCCCTCCCTCCCTTCCTTCCTTCCTTCCTTCCTTCCTTCCTTCCTTCCTTC